>CAUYSK010098607.1:0-24575 GCA_963575035.1 Avahi laniger | reverse complement strand
CATGAGTGGATTAATAAAATGTGGTATATGTATACCATGGAGTTCTACTCAGCCACAAAAAACAATGGTGATATGGCACCTCTTGTATTATCCTGGATAGAGCTGCAGCCCATTCTATTAAGTGAAGTATCCCAAGAATGGAAAAACATGTACTCACCATCAAATTGGTATTAACTGATCAACACTTAAGTGCACATATAGTAGTAACATTCATCGGGTGTCGGGCAGATGGGAGGGGGAGGAGGGAATGGGTATATACACACCTAATGCATGTGGTGTGCACCGTCTGGGGGATGGACATGCTTGAAACTCTGATTTAGATGAGGCAAGGGCAATATATGTAACCTAAACATTTGTACCCCTGATATGCTGAAATAAAAAAAATTAAAAAAAATAAATACTAGAACTTATTCCTTCTATCTAAGTGTATGTTTGTACCAATTAACCAATGTCCCTTGACCCCCTCCACACTTTTCTCAGCCTCTGGTATCTATCATTCTATTCTCTACCCCCATAAGATGAAATTTTTTAGCTTCCACTTATGAATAAGAACATGCAATATTTGTCTTTCTGTGCCTGGCTTATTTCACTTAATATAATGACCTCCAGTTCCATCCATCCTGCTATGAATGACAGAATTTCATTTTTATGGCTAAATAGTATTCCACCGTGTATATATACCACATTTTCTTTATTCATTCATCTATTGATGGACATTTATTGTGAATAGTGCTGCAACAAATATGAGAGTTCAGGTATTCCTTTGATATACTGATCTCCTTCCATTTGGATAAATACCCAGTAGTGGGATTGCTGGATCATATAGTAGTTCCATTTTTAGAACTACCATATTTTTTGAGAAACCTCCATACTGTTTTCCCTAGTGGCTATACTAATTTACTTTCCCACCAACAGTGTATAAGTTCCCTTTTCTCCACATCCTTACCAGCATGTGTTTCCTCTATTTTCTAGAAGTTTTACAGTTTTAAGCTCTTACATTTAGGTCTATGAACCATTTTGAGTTAATTTTAGAATATGGTGTGAAGTAAAGATTCAACTTCGTTCTTTTCCATGTGGATATCCAGTTGACCCAGCACCCAGTATTGAAAAAGTGTATTCTTTTTTTTAAAATTGCCTTGGCACTTTTGTCAAAAATCAGCTAGCCATGTATGTGTCGGCCCATTTCTGGACTCTCTGTTCTGTTCCATTGATCTATAGGTCTGCTTTATGCCAATACCACACTGCCTTGATTGCTGTAACTTTATAGTAAGTCTTGAAATCAGGTAATATAAGTATTCCACCTTTGTTCCTTGCCAAGATTATTTTCTCAATTCTATATTCTTTTCATTTACACATAAATTTGAGAATCAGCTTGCCAAATTCTACAAAAAATATCCTTGCTGGGATTTTAATTAGGGTTACATTGTATCTATAGAACAACTTGGACAGAATTGACATCTGACCCATGAACAAGGTGTATCTTTCCATTTATTTAAGTCTTCTTTCATTTCTCTGAGCAGCATTTTGTAATTTTCACTGTAGAGGTCTGACAATTTAAAATCTAATTTATCCATAAGTATTTCAAATTTTGATGACATTGCAAATGGTATTTTTTTCAGATGCAAATGATATTTTTATTTTGATTTTTAATTATTCACTGCTGGTGAATATATAAATACAGTTTGTTGTGTATGTTGACTTTGTGTCTTGGGATCTTGCTTAGCTCACTTATTAGTTCTAGTAGCTTTTTTGTAGAGTCTTTTGAATTCTCTAGGTAGGTGATCATGTTGTCTGTGAATAGAGACAGTTTTACTTCTTCATTTCCAATCTGTATTTCTTCTATTTCCTCTTATTGTCCTATTGCACTAGCTAAAAATGTCAGGTAGAATGTAAAATAGAAATGTAAGAGCAGACATCCTTGCCTTTTTCCTGATCTTAGTGTGGAAGTGTTCAGTCTTTCATGATTAAGTATGATGTTAGCTATGGATTTTTCATAGTTGCCTTTTATCAGGTTGTGAAAGTCCCCTTCTATTTCTGGTTTGCTGACAGTTTTTTTTTTTAAATCTTGAATGGATATTGGATTTTGTCAAAGCTTTTTCTGCATCTATTGAGATGATTATATATATATTTTGAAAATTTAATTTGTTATAATTGCATACTGCATTGATTGATTTTTGGATGTTGAATTCATCTTGCATTTCTGGGATAAATCTTACTTCATAATGATATCTTATTCTTTTTATGTATTGTTGGATTCAATTTGCTAAAATGTTGTTAAGGGTTTTTAAACTGGGTTTATGAGGAACCTTCATTAGTAGTTTTCTTTTCTTGTAATGTCTTTGTCTTGTTTTGGTATCAGAGTAATACTGGCTTCATAGAATGAGTTGTAAAATGGTTTTATCTCCTGTTTTTGGAAGAGTTTGTGTAGAATTGGTATTCACTCTTCCTTAAATGTTTAAAATTCACCAGTGAAGCCACATTGGTCAGCCCCTCAATGATTCTTAAGGGTTCTTTCATCTTCAATGTCCTGCAGTTCTAATAAGGCCCTTGTGATCAATCTTTCTGTTTTAGATACATGTGTCTCTCCTAATTCCTTATTTCTTGTCTGTCACCGCCTCATGCTTCTTTCCCATACCCTCTCTCAAGTGAATACCTGAGTATGTAGGTACTGGGCCAGCCCCTTCAGAGAAAGATAAGGAAACTGTTTCAATTCACTTTCTCCCAGCACTAGTGGGTTTTGGTCAAAGAACCACCTGTAATCTGCCTCAGCTACTAGAGTAGATAATGGAACATTGTCTAACACCAATGGGTGCCAAATCAGTGGGTCATAGGCCATTAAGTACAACCCACTTATCCCTGAAGGACTGGGGCAAGTGTTAAAATGCCTGCATTTCATACTTGGCATGGGCACTCTTAAGTGTGGGTCTCTCTGGGCCTCAGTCTGACTATCCATAAAATTCAGAACTGGACCTCTAGATTTTCTGACTCTAAAAGTGGAAGTAAATAAACAATAGCAGCAGAGGGAAAGAATCTAAATGACCTAATATGGGGGTAATAAGCTGACTTATTTTTTTGCGGGCACAGTTGTTAATAACAGCTTTGGGTGGTTGCGCCGGGGGGGGGGGGCGGTGGGCGGTGGGAGGAGGGGACAGGTATATGCATACACAAAGAGTGCAATGTGCACCACCCAAAGGATGGACATATTTGAAACTCGGACTTGGGTGGGGGGCAAGGGCAACATACATAACCTAAACATCTGTATCCCCATAATATGCTGAAATAAAAAAAAAAAGATGACTTATATTTTCAGTGACTGTTTGGCTTTAAAAGTTTTGAAACTCAAAAGTATGTAGCCCATCAAAATTGGCATGTGTTGAGACAAAGTGTGGAAAGTTAAAAATGGGGTTTGTTTAGATGTTGAATGCTTGGAAAAGAATGTTTTCCAGTATTGCCGTGCCACCTCAAAAACACCACCACATTCTAACGAAGAAAAAAAAAAAAAACACTGGGAGGACCAAATGCCAGGACAAATATGAAAGTACTTTTTGGACTTTTTAACTTGCTGTTTAGTACAAGTCTGGAATAGAGTTCTAAACACAACTAGATTTAGACTCTTTACCAGGTTATGGGAACTCTGAAGAGGTGTGGAGATGGGGCAGAAGCAGGGCAATAGTTTTGGCAACACAGACTCTAATTCATGGTGACATTCTCTCCACCAAACATTAGGTATAGCAGTTGGATAGCTAAGCCTTAGAACATGACCTCTTAATCCTATTTGCTATTCTTTCATTGTACTGTGCACCTTGTCGGGAAGCAGGGGCTCTGGAATAGAGCCATCTCTGCCTCCATGTCACCCTCCCCCATTACCTCTCTCTCTGCCATCTACCTCTTACCCAGCTTTGGCCCTTTGGCTTTGCTCCATCATTCCCTCATTTGAGCTTTTGTTAGTTTACCACAATAACAGGAATTTGTGAAAGCCTGTAATTTATTTGGAGAGTTTGGCTCTTGGAGTACCCTCTCTCCTTTCAACTTAAGGGGGAGAGCTTAGAGAGCTTGGATTTTGGCAGCCAAGGAATGAGGAATCTGGTCTCACATTTGAGTTCTTTTCTGAGCAGTCTCCCTGTACTTCAAAGACTGAGTGCCTGGGTAAGGAGCCAAGGCAATAATTGAGTATTTGAGTGAAAAGACTTTGAGGATGAGGAATCTTGAGAGCCAATAGATCCAGAATAGAGCTGGAAAAGCCAGGGTCTGACCTCGTACTGCCCAGGCCCAACAGAAGCCCAGCTGGTTATGGTGCTTAAAGGAGAAAAGGAGGGGGTGCATGCTGAATACAGACATGTCTTCACTTCAGGTACAGGCCTTCTGGGGCCAGCTCTCTCACTTACCTGGAGGTAGTGGGTGATGTTGAAAAGAACTCTCTTAACCACTGGATAAAAGGTGTGGATGGTTAGTTTATATATAGTTTATCCTCAAATTCCAGGGCTTTGTTAGACAGAAAATTTATTAGTAATGAATTAAGTACTTGCTTAGCACTTAGTGTAGCTGTAGGTTGAAAATTATGCTTTTTACCTGATGGAAAGTTATGGGATTCCACCTATGATTTTTCTAAGTCTGTTTAGAAAGATGTCTTTGTACATCTCCTGTTGAAATGCACATTTTACCCTTCCCAACTCTCCCACATCTTAGGTGCTTCACTGAAATATCTTTGTCTTTCCCATATGAGAATGGGGTAATTATGGAGAACAACGGAAACTTCCTGGCTTCAAGTCCAAGTATTATTAGAGTTATAGAAAACCTCTACCCACTCCTTGTATTTTCCAAAACAGGAAACTGAGTGCAAGAAAGGTAATGGAAAGCCAATAACACTCATTTATCATCAATATGGTTATAATTATCATCATTGTTATTATGACTATTGGTACTTCTTTTTTCATATAGTCATTGCTTGATTATTTTTCTCTTACTAAATTTTCTTTGATAATCTATCCTGCTAACAATCCCTTAAGTCCTTTCTCTTATATCATGCTATTTTTCACTAATTAATCTAGCTATTAGAATACCTTTCTCTCCCTAATATGGCAAATTTTCTTTCACTTGGAGTATCTGACTTCTCTGAAAATCTTTAAATAGAAAAATTCATTCTGATCATGAACTATGGGATTCATAAATTTTATTGCCCTATTTAACAAAAGTATTTTCCCTACTCTACTGTGAGATCTTTGAAGTCAAGTACCACATGTCACTCACTTAGCATCCTCAATGTGGGATAGCCATGTGTTTGGGCCAGAGAGAATGTTAGATAACTGTTGAATAAGTTCATATCATATATGGATGGCTTCATTTTTAAATATATATTTATTATTAAAAGATATATCAAGGTACTTTTCCCTATTCCTCCCATGAAGTACAGCTAAAAATGCTAGAAATTATATATAACACAAATATAAGAAGACTGAAAGGTGGAGAGAAAAAGGCACATAAGCTAATGGCATTGGGACCCAGAGAACAACATGGCAGAAAACCTGGGTTATCTTTTTGCTTCATATATCTTGGACCTGGAGCTGAAGAAGCTGGCAACCCAGATGCCAATGGGAGCAGACAAAAAGCCCCAAGAAAATCCTGATTTGTCCAGCCAAAAGACCAGAAAAAGGGGCAGCCTAGCAAGACAGAATATCGTTAGACAATAACCCCTCTACTCCAGCCAAACACCACGGGAAAAAAATGCCCCCCACTCAACCTTTACTAGCAAAGGCCTAGTGGGGAGCTTAGACTTTTACACTCACCCAACTGTAACAAAGTGCCCCAACCTGCCCCCCTCCCATGCTGAGGTGTTGTCAGAGGAACCTGAGTATGGAGCCAGGAATTTCTTTCACTCTCAGTGGTAACAAGACCTACCCCTTCCCCATGGTGTCCGTGGAGACCATGTAGGGAGCCTGGACTTTCACCCTTGCCAGACTATAACCTCGAAACACCCCTTCCACACCTGGAGAGATGCCAAGGTGGTATCAATGAAGGCCAAGTAGAAAACTGGGACTCTTACCATCACTCAACTGTAGTGTCAGTTGAGGTCACACGGGAAAGAGTAACAAGGGACCCTTACCCCTCTCAACCAGGAAGGTATCATAAGAAGCCTGGTGAAAATCTTGAACACCCACCAGCCCACAATAACAAGACACCCTTCTTCCCCCAGGGCATCAAGGGAGACTGAGCAGGGAACCTGGACTTCTGCCCCCATCTGGCAATAATGAGGTGGTGCCTCACTGACACAGTGTCAGAGGAGGCCTACTAAAACACAAGATTTAAATAAGATCCAGAGTCTCATAACACAATATCCAAAATGTCCAGGATACAACAGAGAATCACTCATCATACCAAGGACCAGGAAAATCTTGACTTCAATGAGAAAAGACCATGAACAGATGCCAACACTGAGATGACACAGAAGTCAGAGTTATTTGGCAAGGATTTTAAAGCAGCCATCATTAAAATACTTCAATAAGTCACCACAATCATACTTAAAACAAATGGAAAAAAACCAAGTCTCACCAAATAAATAGAAGATACAAAACAAATAGAAATTTTTGGAACTGAAAAATATAATAACCAAAATAAAATAAGCCTTCCTGGATGGGCCCCACAACAGAATAGAGAGGACAGAAGAAAGAATTAGTGAAATTGAAGGCAGAACAATAAAAATGATCCAATCTGAAAAACAGAGAGAAAATATTGAAAAAGTGAACAGAGCCTCAGGGGCCTGTGAGGCTATAACAAAAGATTTAACATTCCTGTCATCAGAGGAGTCCCAAAAGAAGAGAAAAGGTGGAGATGAAAATGTACTCAGAAATATTTGCTGAAAACTTCCCAAATCTGGCAAAAGACATAAATCTATAGTTTCATGAAACTGAGTGAATCCCAAAGAGGATGAACTCAAAGAAATCTATGCCAAGACACATCATGGTCAAACTTATGAAAACTAAACACATGCACACACACACACACACACACACACACACACACACAATCTTGAAAACAATGAGAAAGAAATGACACCTGAACTCTAGGAGAAAAACAATATGAATCTTAGCAATTTCTCATCAGAAACCATGGAGGGCAAAAGGAAAAAGTGGTACAAGATTTTTCAAGTGCTGAAATAAAAGATCTGTCAACCCAGAATTGCATACCCAGTGAAAATATCCTTCAGGAAAGAAGGAGATAATCAAAGCATTCTCAGATGAAGGAAAACTAAGAGAATTTGTCACCAACAGACCTACCCTAAAAGAATGGCTCCAGGAATTTCTTTAACCAGAAAAAAACAATAAAAGGAAGAATCTTGGAACATTAGGAAAAAAAGTAATATCAATGGAAAGAGTAAAATTATGGATAAATTTAATAGATATTAGAGTATATTTCTCCTCCTTTTGTATTTTCTAAATTGTGCCCAATAGTTGAAGAAAAATTATAGTGATACCTGATATAGTTATCAATGTATACAGAGGAAATATTTCAGAAAATGTTATTACAAGTGGGGGAGCATTAAGAGACATAAGAGAGTTTAGGTTTCTATACTTCACTCAAACTAGGAAAATGTCAATACCAGTAAACTGTGATGTTATCTATATATAATATGATACCATTATATACATACAATATGATTTATTTGAGTATTTTTTTAGTGGTCACTAAAAGAGGTATGCAAAGGGATATACTCAAAAGCACTAAAAATAAATTAAAATGGAATTCTAAAAATTTTTAAAATAAATCACAGGCAGGCAGGAAAAAGAAAACAAAGAAAGGAAAAACAGAACAAACAGGAAACAAAAATAAAATGGCTCTAATATGTCAATGATTACATCAAATGTAAATGGTCTAAAAACATGAATTAAAAGAGATTGGCAGAGTGGGTAGAAAAAAATCATGCCCAACAATATTCTCTCTATAAGAAGCTCATTTCAAATATGTATTTCTAGAGAATTATGCTCAGTTTAAATAAAAGCCAAGTTCAAAAGGTAAGATACTGTCTGACTCCATTTATATACCTTTCTTCAAATACAAATATTATAGAGATGGAAAACAAATTTGTAATTGCTAGGATTTAGGGATGGTGGGGGAGTGGCCATGTATGACTATAAAGTGATAACACAAAGATCTTTGTGGTAATAGTTTTGTATCTTTATTGTGATGGTGGTTACAGGAAACTACACATGATAAAATGGCATAGAACTAAATGCATGCACACACTGTACCACTCCCAATTTTTTGCCCATTAAAATGGGCAAAAGATATAAACAGACATTCTTCAAAAGAAGAGATACAAATAGCCACCAAACATATGAAAAAATGCTCAATATCGCTAATCATCAGGGAAATGCAAATTAAAACCACAGTGAGATACCACCTTACATCTGTCAGAATGGCTATTAAAAAGTCAAAAAACAGGCCGAGCGCAGTGGCTCACGCCTGTAATCCTAGCTCTCTGGGAGGCCTAGGCGGGCGGATCGTTCTGAGCTCAGGAGTTCGAGACCAGCCTGAGCAAGAGTGAGACCCCGTCTCTACCAAAAATAGAAAGAAATTAATTGGACAGCTAAACATATATATAGAAAAAATTAGCCGGGCATGGTGGCGCATGCCTGTAGTCCCAGCTACTTGGGAGGCTGAGACAGTAGGATCGCTTGAGCCCAGGAGTTTGAGGTTGCTGTGAGCTAGGCTGATGCCACGGCACTCGCCCCAGGCAGGAGAGTGAGACTCTGTCTCAAAAAAAAAAAAGTCAAAAAACAATAGATGTTGGTGCAGGTGTGGTGAAAAGGGAATGCTTATTTGCTGTTGGCAGGAATGTAAATTAGTATAACCTCTGTGGAAAACAGTGTGGAGAGTGGTCAAAGAACTAAAAGGAGACCTATCATTAAATCTGGCAATCCCACTACTGAGTCTCTACCCACAGGATCTGGCTTAGTGTGCATGGAAGGGCCTGAAATGTTGGCTAGTCTGAGTCTGATTCCAGTGCTGGAATCCCCTATTTTACTAATATATCTAGCTTCTGCTTGCATATCTCTCTAACTTCATGGACCAGAAAGCTGGCAGTGCAGACCAATGCAATGCCCACTTTGAAAGGCCAGAGAGAACTGAGGTACCAGCAACACCACCAGGTACGCCATTAAGCTAAAGTGTCTTTGTGCTTCTTTTCTCTGCAGCATGGGTAGGAGCCCTTGCGATGGGTATGATCTTCTTCTGTTCTCCCATTGTAAGTATATTCACCGACCGTTTGGGCTGCCGAATCACAGCAACTGCTGGGGCTGCTGTTGCTTTCATCGGCCTCCATACCAGCTCCTTCACCAGGTAAGGCTAGGGGTTCCTGGCCATTTCCCCAAAGTTGAGGGTTTGCTTCTTTCTGGGCTTTAGCTAGGGATACTCTTCTCATTGTAGAATCCCTGTGGCCGTGGCCGTGGCCATGTAAGGCCTTCAAAGACTCTGCTGCCAGGGTTCATAATTCAATGGGACTCGTCTAGGGAGGGTTCCCAAAATGCATTGGTAAGGGAATATCGTCAAAGAGAATCTAAGAGTTCCAGAGTGGTGGGAGGAGCCTGACAGTTCATAAAGCTGGGTCCAAGTCCAGTTTGAAACAATTGATGAGTACCATTTCCCTCTCTGGGCCTCAATTTCTGTTTCTGTAACATGAGGGGATTAGATCAGATGGTCATTTTAGGTCTGTTCCAGCTCTGCTATTCTATTCCCCTTCAATGTGCCACACATCTCATGACCTCTCCCTCCCTCCCAAGAATGAGCTTCTTGAGTGAGCACGTGTGAATACCTAGCCTTCCAGGATTCCCAAAGGAATCTTATGCTGAAAGAGAGGTCAGTTGAGCCAAAGGATGTTTAGCATTTCTGGCTCTTTTCCAGGTATCTCTAGCTGCTGACACCTGTGGGATGATTTGGGACAGATAGATTCATGTCTTGGACATGAGAAGGATGTTTAGCAGCATCTCTCACTGAGGTACAGACCCAGAACCCAGCTACGCAGCTGGCCCTAGACTAAACTCAAACCTTAGTCCCACTGGTCCCGCTGGCAAAACTTAGTAGTGTCAGGAAAAGAGCAGCTGCAAGTTCATTTTCTGCTTTCTTTTCTGCCAGCCCTGCAGAAGCATATGTGTAGAGAGGAGGGAATAAAGACCTTATACCACAGCCTGAGGAATATGGAATTCCTGAAGAACTCTAATGACTTTCTGCTAAAGACACTTTGGAAGTTATGGTACCTCCTACTTCCAATCTGTCTAGGCTGATGTAGCATAATGCCAGCCTAGAAATACAGAAATGGCCACAGCAACATGTCTGGAATGAGGAGAAAACTAATGTGTCAAAGACTTCCTTTCTGAGCGTAGCTCTCCAGAGAAGGGCCATGGCTCTCTAGGCCTAATGTTCTACTCACAGTGGAGAATGATAATTGTGTTCCACCTCAACTGGGACCTGTAAGGGGGAGCCAGCTTCCTTTATGACTTTAGCATTTCTGGCTGCCCAGCACAGCCTCCAGCACAGCTTGGATTTGGTTTGCAATGGTTTCTTGGCTTTATCCAATCCAACTGGGACAGAAAAGGGAAAATCAATGTCCTGCCTGGAACCTGCTCGGCGTTCCCAGTGCAGCAGCTCTGAACCTTTTCAGGACCTGTCTGGTGGTCGGCCTCATTTGCCACCAGCAAGCTGGTGCCTGGCTCCTTCTTAGGGGGAGCTAGGCCTCAGAAGCGGCTCCAGTCTCAGCATTACACAGCAGAGGTCTATTTTATAAGGCCAAGCAGAGAAAAGTGTAAACAAATTAGCAACATACGGATCCCATTTCCCTTCCAATCCACATGGGCTCAGTTACAGGAGGGGAAGGAGCTCAGATGTGGTGTTTTCTTCTGGCAGGCTTCTTTAGGCACATTGGAGTAGGCGTTCTGTTCTCCAGCCCTTAAACTCCTCTCCTAACCCTTTTGCTCTTTCTGTAAGAACATCTTCGGAGCCAAGAAACTTTCTGCATGGCTTCAAATCCAGGGGGAAAATGGTTCTGCTTGTGGCTACAGCTTTAAGTCATCCTTCCTGTTGTCTCAGTCAGGGCTCTAAGCTCCTTTGGATGATGTAAAATGGGGCAAAGCGCAGGCAGGGCTGGTGAGGCTTTGGAAAGCTCAATTCAGGGGCTTCCTGTCCTGAGGACCTAGCTAGAAACAGATCCACCACAGAGCACCCTGAGCTGAATCCCATATTTTGCCTCCATCTGCCCCCTCCCTGAAGGTCCAACTCCTCTACCTTAGACAATGTCCCCAGCTAAGGACAATCCCATAGAGTACCTAGAATCTAATGGGAGCAGGCCCCAGGGAACCTGACAGAAGAGGAGCAGTTGGCTTAACTATGTGTTCCAAGTAGAGCCAATTATTTTGAAACCAAAGCCCTTGCTCACATTTAGTGAATACAAGCAAATGGAAAGCAACAGTGATGATAGCTATCGTGGAACCACTGGTGCTAGCACCATATTGTCACTGCAGGATAGGCCCAGACCTTTAGTATGAGGACTGAGTCTATCTCTTGGGAAGAACTGCTTGACCAAGAAGAGTGTTAGGTAATTAAGTAGCCACGTAAGAACTGTTGCAAAATATATGGAAGCAATAAAAACAAAACAAAATTCTTCACTAGGTTATGCCAATATTGTGTAGGGCATATGGCTGGCCAAACTGACTTTCCTATGGCCTTTCCCCTTCTGACACTTTATCTTCTGTGACAAAGGCTCATGGCCACAGCAGGGCCTAAGAGTTTTAAGCCAGGATCTGTCTTACTTGGCAAGGCCCACAACTTCTTTGAGGGTCTACTTCCTGTCAAGGAGCCAGGCTAGTCTGGGGAACAAATCCATATCATATCGGATACATCAACAGGGGCAGGACTCTGGAAGTTAAAGGGACTCCTTACTTCAGGATTCCCACGGAGATTATCCATGGCCTAGTGTAAAGGGCCTTGGGATATCCAGACCTTGGGCAGGATTGGGGAGAAGGTGTCTGTCAGGAGATCATCACCCATTCTCTGAAATATTAAGGCCCCTGAGCATGGAGAAAGACACTGAGGAGTCCTATGGAGGGTCTCGACCTTCCAGGATCTTGGCTCCTTGCAGACATTTGTTGTTACTTGGAATAAAGCTTTGGCCACCAGCCTATCCATGGTGTCTAGGTAAGCAGTAAGGTGAAACTGTTCTCTCTAAGCCACCGACTTATTCCCTATAGCCCCTCACCCAGCCTTTGCATAGGCCGGTTCTGGCTTTCTTTTGAACAGTCCTCTTTGATAGGGTGCTATGATTCATGCCAGAGTCACACAGACCTGGATTCAAGTCCAAGCCATGTTACCTTGGGCATATTACTTTACCTCTGAGTTTCCGCTTTCCCATCTGCAACATGGGGATGAGAAGACCTTGTTCCTCATCTGTTCTGACGATCAGTGGCAAGTGGGGCTGTGGATTAAGGGTGGAGGAATAGAGGTCTCGGGAGGCTGATGGGGGAGGGCAGATAGATTGCTGGTCAGGCTGCTGAGGACACTCTCTCTGTTTTTCCCACAGTTCCCTAAGCCTGCGCTACTTCACCTATGGGATTCTCTTTGGTTGCGGCTGTTCCTTCGCCTTTCAGCCATCCCTCGTCATCCTGGGCCACTACTTCCAACGCCGCCTGGGTTTGGCCAATGGTGTGGTGTCCGCTGGGAGTAGCATCTTCTCCATGTCCTTCCCCTTCCTCATCAAAATGCTGGGGGATAAGATCAAGCTGGCCCAAACCTTCCAGGTGCTAAGTACCTTCATGTTTGTCCTTATGCTGCTTTCACTCACCTACCGGCCCCTCCTGCCCAGCTCCCAGGACACCCCAAGCAAGAGAGGTGTCCGCACCCTGCACCAGCGCTTTCTGGCTCAGCTTAGAAAGTACTTCAACATGCGAGTGTTCCGCCAACGCACCTACCGCATCTGGGCCTTCGGGATTGCTGCTGCTGCCCTTGGCTACTTTGTTCCCTATGTACACCTGGTGAGGAATACCAGGGTGGGCCCACCCCACCTGGCCCCAAGAAGCTACCCTCAACCTGCCTAGAGTCCAGAGGGTGGGGGTGGAGGACACTGAAACGGTAGAGCTGGGACCTTTACAAAAAGAAAAAAATAGTGGTTCGTAAGGCCAAGCAGAGCAAAGAGAGGGGAAAAGCACAGGTTGTGGGAAGACCTCAGTGGAAAATGGGAGGAGTTCCTTGGGAGAAATCTCATGGACCTTGGCTTCCCCCACAGTAAAAATTTAGAGAGATTTTGAGGAGGAAACAAGCATTGCTGAGATGTAGGAGACTGGCCCAGGTGACCCAAGACAGGGTTTTCTAAAACTGTGTTCTGTGGAATGCTGGTCATTGGGGTCAAATTACTTTATTTAGGACATAATATATGCCAGATCTCTTCGAGCTTCATAATGTGTAATAATCTCTTAAAGGTACTAAAACTTCCTGCAGGAAAGAAATCCATTCAGCTTTGTTTAACCCAGCGTCCACCAAACTTATATGGCCACAGAACTGGTGGTTATAGTCCAGTTGTTATCCTCCACAGACTTCATGCTCCTGAAAACGTGTTTTGGAAGGGTTGCCTGGAAGTTAGTGGATCTTCCTCCCCTAATAACCTGATGTTGCCCCAGGCTATCGGTTTGGAGTCAGGAAATGAGGAGATTATAGAGGAACCCTTGGATTTTCTCAGCTTTTTAGGCCATTTCTGTCCTGCCAGGGCTTAGAAGAGGCTTGGAGACACCTACCCCCCCTTGGCTGTTGCTCAGAAGTCCAGAATCCAGAGAGCCAAGGGATAAGCAGCCTCTTAGGCTGTTAGAAGTAGCCAAAGAGCTTGTCCTAGAGCTAGGGCTACAGGGGGAGAGGGCTGCAGGAGAGGGGGCTCTTTATCCTCGTCCAGAGAAATAAGTAGGTGAGGGTCCTGAATATTCCAACAGTTAACCACTCAGCTCCTCTTCCTCCTCTTGTTCTGGCGGCCCCGGTGCTATTCTTTTCAGATGAAATATGTGGAAGAGGAGTTCTTGGAAATCAAGGAGACCTGGGTGCTCTTGGTGTGTATTGGGGCTACCTCAGGCCTTGGGCGTCTCGTGTCAGGCCACATCAGTGACTCTATTCCTGGACTTAAGAAGATCTACCTACAGGTGAGTGTGACCACCTGACAGCTGTGGGGAGGAAGAGCCTACCATAGATGCTAGGTTATCTCCAGCCTTTGGGATAGAATGGTAGGGTGTGCCACTGCAGTGCCCTGAGTCCCAGCTCTGACACAAGCTTGAAGCTTGTTGTGCAACATGGGACAATCACCTAAATTCTCTGAGCCTCTTTTTCCTTTGCAGTCAAACAAAGGCCATCATCCTTGTTCTGCCTCCTTTACGAAGATGGAATGAGGATCCAGTGAGAGCAGTGTATATGGAACCTATTAGAACACTTGTAAAGGAAGTTTTTTTTATTAATAATGGCTCTCCATCTGAAAGGGGGAAACTGAGGCCAGGAGTTAGATGTTGCCCCAGTAAGAACTGATCTCATTGCTACCCTACATGCTCTTGGAGAGTCTTGAGCATCTGTGGCATTCTGTGGCCCAGTGTCTCTCCTCTAGGCCCAGGCCCAGGTCCATCGGCTCTTATACTTCCAGAGCTACTTGGCATCAAGCACTGGTTCTCAAATGTCATCCTATCAATGGACACAAAAAAGTGCCAGAAAAGGCCAGACCTCACTTTTCCTCTCTAGGCCTCACTTTCTTCATTTGTGCAATTAGAATAATTCTTACCTTTCCTATCTTACCTCACAGGTGAGGATCAAAAGAAATATATGTGTGACCAAGCTTGGCAAGTAAAAAATATCATGGCCAAGCAAGGTCTTAATCCTTCTGACAGTGACACAGGTGTCCTCACATTGTGGACAGTACCAACATGGATACTCCAGAGGCCACTTTCTGTGTGAACTGGGCTCTGGTCTGAGTTCAGGTTACTGCTCAAGTTGTCAGTCTTTGCCTACCCGGCAGCAATACTGCCTTTCTGACCTGGCTCATGCTTTTTGTTCCTGCAGCTGGGCTTATGGAGAGGTGCCCAAGTGTGGAAGCCTGTGGAAGGGCCAAGGCAGCTCCAGAAAACAAGTAGTTGCAAATAGTCCATCAGGAAGGTGGTTGAGTTCTGACTCATTTGTCTCCTGGGTAAACCCTAAAAGCACTTCCATGGGACCCGTGACTACACTCACCGCAGGGATTTCTGTCTCTGATAGTCCTGAGTGCTTTCCTAAATACCTTCAGATGTCTTGGATGAGAATATGATTAACTTTCCCTGTTGTGTTTAACTCTGTGTTGCTTTGCAAGAGCTGGTGAATCTGCTTTGTCAGAGCTAGGGTTGCTATTATGGTCCATCCAGTCCAACCTCTCGTTACACTGATGGAGAAACTGAGGGAAAGGCTCACACAGACAGTAGCAGCAGGAACTAAACTCCTATGCAGCACTCTTCTTATATTCCACCTTGCCCTAAGTGATGGATGGCAGAGCCAAGTCTCAGAGATAAGTGACTGGACCAAGGTCAAACCAAGGGATTATCTTGTGATTGAGATAAACCAATTATGAAATTTTGAATTCCTGTGCAAATATCAGCAAGTGCTTTATATGGGTGACTTTTTGCATAGGAGTATGTGTGGCTTTCCCAGCCTCTCCTACATGCCACCCCTGTGGGTCTTCCCTGCCAATATTAGCAGCTCCAAGGTGCCAAAGGGTTCTAGAAATCAGGGTAATCTGACACTGGGCCAGGACTTCATCTTGGGGAGAGACAGTAGCCCCTGCCTAGCCATATAGCTCATGTGATTGTCACCACAGTCCCTGGGAAAGAGGTAGGGCCCAAGGAACTTTTGCTTTCTGTTATGCAGCAGGAGTTCCAGGGAGGGGAGGCATTAGCCAGCTAAAGGCGGAGATAGGTTTAGGACCCAGGGCTTCTGCTGGCCGCTTTCCCCACCCATCGCTCCTGCCCCTTTTCCTTACTCCCATTTGGCCTAGTTTTATCACTTAGAATAATATAAAATAATCTTAGAACATAATAGATGAAACATATCTTTATCAACTTGTAGTCCAGCTCCCTCATTTTACAAATGGCGTGTCTCAGACTGAGAGCATAAGACAATGCATGAACTTCTCCTTTGTCTTGAGTTTCTCAAGATATTCCATCACAGGAATTTGCCTCCTTTTCTCCCTGGGTCAGATGCAGGAATACAAGCCTGGGGGAGTGGAAGGAGTGTACACCGCTTCAGGTTCTAAAGAGCCATCCTCTAGATCCTGTGGGCCCTACTATTGGTGAAAACAGGCTTATGTGTCTGGTATCCAGCCCCTGGACAAACTGTTGGAAAGGAAATGGTGACGATATGCAGAACAGCCTCACTCTGGGCCAATTTTTGAGGTCTGAGTCTCAATTCCAAGAGGTATTTTTTTTTTTTTTTGAGACAGAGTCTCACTGTGTTGCCTGGGTTAGAGTGCCGTGGCATCATCCTAGCTCACAGCAACCTCAGACTCCTGGGCTCAAGCAATCCTTCTGCCTCAGCCTCCCGAGTAGCTGGGACTACAGGCATGCGCCACCATGCCCAGCTAATTTTTTCTATATATTTTTAGCTGTCCAATTAATTTCTTTCTATTTTTAGTAGAGACGGGGTCTCACTCTTGCTCAGGCTGATTTCGAACTCCTGAGCTCAAACAATCCGCCTGCCTCGGCCTCCCGAGAGCTAGGATTACAGGCGTGAGCCACCGCCCCTGGCCACCAAGAGGGATTTTTAATTTCTGAGCCTAGGCAAGGCCTCATGGAGGATGTTAAGAGATAGCTAGATACAAAAGATAGTGATCAGAGCTTATTGAAATCAGTTAATAAGGTCCTATATGTTATATAATGGTATTTATTCTTAATTGCAATAATGGGCTTGACTGATAGGTGGGTCTGTTTTATCTCACAGTTGTGTACGAATGTCCTAGAGGAGAAGCTGGAGTACCTGGGTTTTTATTCCTAGCTTCTGCCTAGCTACCTCAGAGTAGCCTGGGCAAAGTTCAAAGGTACTCCAACAAACAGTTGTCCTCAGATGGCATTATCCTCTCCCCAAATCAACCAATCAACCCAACAAACCCACTGCCAGCTACAACACAGAAAATCTTTAGGGCATGAAACAGCCTTCACCCCCACTCCTTCCATGTGTTCCTAGGTAAGTTGGCCTGCCTGTGTGAACTATTGGAAAACCTTTGGGCTTGTTACAGCCTTGGCAAACAGATCAGGTTTTAGCCCTGGCCCTGGGATGACCTGGCTCTGCTGGCTGCAGGGCGTTGGCAGTGGTGGGCAGGGGGTCCTTTCTCTGCCTGCAGCTCAGGTCTTCAGTCTGGCTCACTGACACAGGTTGCAAATGATCTTAATCAAAAGACCAGCTGTGCTTACAGTGGCCCTTGTCTCTGTGGAAGGGGGAAAACCAGCCTCTGGAAAGGCAGTTACTTTGTTTTGGAGTTATTTTGCCTAGTCCTAAGAAAGCCCAGTGGCTAGTCAGTGCTCCTGGGCTGGCTTCAGGCTCCCTACACACCCTCCTAGTGGTTTAGTTCCTCTGAAAGGCCCCTTTCTTGCCTTTTCAGAGTGCCCCAGCCAAGCCCAGAGGCCCCCAGAACTATGTGTCTGAGATATCTGAGATGGGTAGTGTGGCCCATATCCTAAAGCATAAGAAACCTGGGTGAATCTCCCAATGGTCTCCTTCATGCCAAGGTATTTTCTAAAATCAGCCACTCCCCCACCCCACCGCCAAATGGAAACTAGCTCCTTCCCCATTTCAGGAAGCTGTGCCTTCCATTCCAGTCCCATAGTCACCAAGCAAGCCACCCTCAGTTCCTCCCTTCCCTCTTCCCAGACTTTACTTAGATCTGAGAACACCAACATGGCCTGATCCCAGACCCTAATCCCTGGGGCAGCCAAACAAGCTCAGAAAGTAGAAATCACAATTGCCTTTATCTCAGGGTCTAGTGCAAAAACTTCCTGAGGCCAGAAGTCCTACCCCCCTTTTTTTATCCTGACAGAATCACAGTTAAGTAGGGGCTCTCTTAAAGCTTTGAATCCCTCTATGCAGGACTTAGAAGGGTCCTAAGTAACTATTTAGTCCAACTGCTCTCCCTGTTGACACCCCCCCCTTCTGCCCCATTTTATAGATGGTAGAAATGAAGACTTGAGAAAGGACATGTGATTTGCTATGTGGTCTTGGCTGGCCAACACAACATTACTACCTCAGGCCCTTGCTCCCCTCTAGGTACTCTCCTTCCTGCTCCTGGGCCTGATGTCCATGATGATTCCTTTGTGCCGAGACTTCGCGGGCCTCATCGTCGTCTGCCTCTTCCTGGGCCTTTGTGATGGCTTCTTCATCACCATCATGGCCCCCATCGCATTTGAGCTGGTGGGACCAATGCAGGCCTCACAAGCCATTGGCTACCTACTGGGCATGATGGCCCTGCCGATGATTGCTGGGCCCCCCATTGCAGGTGAGGCTGATATTCTAGGGAGGGCATGAATCAGGGAGTCCCGTTTTCCCTGGGCACTAGCTCTCCTGAACACCTCTGCTTGAGGCCTCTTTTTCTCTTATTCTCTGTTTAAGCAGCCTTGTCAGAGTGTATGATACCCCTTGTCACTCACTACTGGTGAAAGAAATTAAACACAGTACATACGCATGGATACATTTTGAGGGATTTTCCATGGCTGTATATCTGTTTCAATGAGGTTTTATTGTAGACAGTATGGCTCCTTCCAGGAGGATGAAGAGAAAAATGACTTTGGCCTTCTTGACCATTCTATTGATCCAATATCCTCTCTCTCTCTCCACAGGCAAGCGATTATTTGCAAGGTAGTTGGGTAGGAAGAGAAGAGAAAGTGGGTCCTGGTTTTATTATAAGCTAGAGACACCCTTCTCCTCTGCTGGCTTCTGAACTAAGCCTGTAGAAGAGATTTGATTAAGGTAACACCCAAGGATTGAGCCAATAAGGCTCTCCTTCAGCAAGTAGCAGGCAAAAGTGTTGACCTGCCATCTTGCAGCACTCCTAGTTTCTCCTTCCACTCTCCCAGAAGGGGATTGTTGGTACCCCAGGGAACATACAACAAATGAAAAGAGACCTTCATTTCCTTTCTATAGGATTTATTGCAAACACCGATTCATGGGTTAGCCTCTCCTAAGCTAGTCGGACGGGCTATTTCAACAAATACTCTTTGAAAGCCAATTATGTGCAAGGCATTGTGAGGGCAAAAGCTTTCATTTAGGCTCTTGTGCAACAGCCACACTGCCCACTGGGGAAGGGGAACCACTACCCAGCCCCTGATCCTTAGAGTGCCCCAGAATCCACATCTCTTTCCATTTGGCTTAACTTCTGAGTAATTACAGGGCCAAGGGCCTTCTTGCCTTTCCTGAATATTGTTTCTGGGCTCTGAGGTATCAATACTATGAGGTACCTCACATTAGCTTTTGGAGGTGAACAGGGGAGGCCTTGCATCCCATGCTAAACATATCCATAGTATTGGCAGCTCAGAGAAACCCAGAGGGGCTATCCATATCTATAATGGAAAGGAAGATATACACATATAGATTACTCCTAGGGCAAATGCAATTCCAAGAAAAGACACTTCAGAGAAAAGGCAAATAGGAAGTCAGCTGAATTGTTCCACAAGAACAACTGGGGGGGTAGGGGGATGGGGAGTATTACTGTGAACCAAGGCAAGCAAGGCTTGGCCATCTTCTGCAGAGTTCTTCTAGACTAGGTTTCTTCCTAACTCCATACAGTTAGTAGCTGTAGCTTGATGAAAGTCACAAATGGAGATACTTTAAGAGAAGCTTTATTAGCTTCTTTCATAATGAGCATTCACCTCAAGGGCCTGCAACCCCAGTACCTCAGGGAGGAGCTGCCTGCCCTTGAAGTTGAGGGAGCTCCTAAGTCAAGACAATACAGGCTAAGATTCTCTGGATAGGCTCTGTGTTAGCCCCTTAGAAGAGGCAGAGAGCACCTTTGGGCCATAGGGCAAAGCTGAACTTGACTTCTCTCTCTTGACTATTTCAGGCCTCCTCCGCAACTGTTTTGGGGACTACCACGTGGCCTTCTACTTTGCTGGTGTGCCTCCTGTCATCGGGGCTATAATCCTCTTCTTTGTCCCTCTGATGCATCAAAGGATGTTCAAGAAAGAGCAGAGGGATTCCAGCAAGGATAAGATGTTGGCCCCTGAGCCAGACCCCAATGGGGAGCTACTGCCGGGCTCCCCCACCCCTGAGGAACCAATCTAACGCTTTTTTCTTGCCATTGTGTGCTCCTCCCCAGCCCTTCCCCTTCATCCCACCCTGCTCAGCATTTACATGTTTGCCACCAGCACACTTGTTCCCAAACCTGTGCACATAGCATTTTAGCCACCTGACAATCCCCTTGGAGCTAAAGCTCCAGGTGTTCCAAACTCATTAACCAAATTCTCCCCATGAATGCCTTTAAACTTGCCAGGCCCTTCTCCTCCCAGGGATCTGGGAAGGTGTGGGATCATCTCCTGGCCTTTGGAACCTCTCCATATACTTTCTAACCCCTGGGAGAGGAGGAGGATGCGATCTTCTGGCCCCAGCTTGTTAGTCACCCACTAAAATCAACTGCCAAAGGTGCTACTGTGTCCCCAGGAGCCTAGTGGGGGATACCTAAGCCTCTGTTTGCTGAGGAGTTCATTGCCATCCATTTTCGGGAGCCATTGGGGGGAGCAGAGAGGCAAAATGAGACAAGGAGCTTTGTTTAGCCTTAGTGTTTCTAAAAGCTCTGGCTTCCAAGAGCTGTGTACAGGCAGTATCGCCAAAATACAGTTGGTTAACAGTCTGCTCCCCTCTTCCCTTCCTTGTTTTTTGCTCTACTGTCTTCTTCTCTTCTCTTCCCCTCTATTTCTTTTTATGACTGTCAAAACACATGGGTGCTGGGAGAAAGGAGGGACTCACTCAGAGCTTGGGCCAATCAGCCTCAGCTTGGCCCAGTCCACCCCTAACACTAGCATAATCCCATTCATCTCAGGCTGAGCCACATCTCACTTTTTGGCTCAAGCTGATATAATCCTAGATTGGAAGAGTAGAATACCATGTAGGGAAGGGACCTTAAATACTATAGAGTACCATGTTCCGCTCACTGATTTTTACAGATTTCCCAGGCCAATGCATTTATCTGGAGACCCTCCCAGCTCCCCATCCTTATATGTACCTGTCAAAATGTGAAGAAACCCCTTTCATCTCAGCAGGCAGAGGAGGACAGATGACAGTGAGCTGGCATGGTGGGAGCAACAACAGCGATTATTGACATGGTGAAGGACCAACTCTTCCATCTCTCAGTTTTCATAATAGGTCAATATTTCCACCTGGGCCAAGCCAGAAAAGGGCTGTTTTAGGAAAAAACCCATTCCTAACATGGACCCCAAAAAGGTACAGGCAGCAGCTGCACATAGGGTTGGACAACTTCATTTAGGAAGGAGAAGCCATCCTACCCTTTACCAGCCAATCTGTCCCCCATGCTGGGCATCCTAGGCCACTCTGATTAGTGGACGTTAAACGTGCCATGAAAGGTAGACTCTGGACCACCTTCATCTCTCTGAAGTAGGTGCCAGATGTTCCCTATGCCCAGGCTCTGGGCAACAGTCTTACTGAAGAGCATTCCCAGTGCCCTTGGCTCAGAGCAGAGGGCACTACCAGGCTGCGTCCAGCTAGCACAGCTCACCTCATGAGCAGCTCAGCCTTTCTCCTCACTCTGCCTCTTTGTGTCTCTTTTTCCACTCTCTGAGCCTTTGTCTATTGTGTTCCAGTCACCCACCCTTTCATCATCTTTTTGCCAGGCATTCCTGGCTGTCACTTGGAGCCAACAGTAACTTGCCACCCCAAGCCAGGGTCACCCCAGGACCAGGAGGATGAGGTTGCCTTGAGGGGCTCCAAAGAAGACAATGGTCCCCACCCATAAGTTTTCCGTTACAAACAGGCAGCTGGGGCATGGTTGGCCTCTGATGGTTTCTTTCAAGGCCAAAGTCCTGAGCCCCCTCCGCTGGTCCCAGTCCAGCTCTTACCAACTCCCCAAAGGAAAACCCACTGGTTCTTGGTTCTTCGAGTAGAAAGGGGCCAAGGGGCCGAGTTACTATCCTGTCAGTTGGAACAGCAGTGGAACAGGAGAAGCTGGGCCCCAGGAGCCCTGGGGTCTCTCCCAGGAGAGACCACTGAAAATACTGGAGCAACAATGCCCCTGCTTCCATTCCTCCCTATCCCACCCCCACTGAGTCAGCCGAGGGCGATTCTGCAGGGTCTCCTTTGTTGCTCATGGCCAGGTAGCTCTTAAGAATCAGGCTGCCACCTACTTCTCTCCAGATGAAGGGAAGACATTCACAGGTCCCAAATCTGCCCATTGAGGTGTCACATAACATTGTGGGGTGTCAATTTACTTCTTCCACACATGTGGACGTGCATGCATGAGCTTGTGTGCTTTTGGAGAGAACGTTTGTTGGCAAAAGCAGCACAGTATTAATATTTAGAGTAGGATGCAGCCTCTTATGTACCACCATTAAATCTAGGAGAACGAACAAAATGTCAGAGCTTGAGATGTGGGACATTTAAATCCTCAAGGGGTTTGGAACAAAATAAAGAGATGTAAAAATTTGGTTTTGGTATGTATGTTGCCTGGTTAACAGCAGGAAGTTTGGCTTCGGAACTGACATCTCGTTTTCAAATCAAAGCTCTGCCAGAGTCTGTGCTCTCCATGAGTGTAGAAATTAGAAAAGGAGCTATGTAGAGATTTGGAGCTGGGTGGACTGAGCTTGATTTTGAAGGGAACTCTGAAGTGGAAAAGTGGTTACTTTACAAAATGAGAACATGATTACTGGCTGAGTTGGAGTGGAGGCCCCGCCAAGGCCACCACCTTGCTACAAACGTGCCATGTTGAAAATTAGCAAAGATCTGAGCAATAATCCGATCCAACCCTTCTTCTCTCTCTTTTATGTTACTGATGAGGAACCTGAAGGGATTGGTATAGCTGGGTGACACAGACTGGCAGTGACAGAGCCTGGAATTGAGGGTGACGTAGGGGAGAGACCTATAAGAATGACAAAGCTGGGAGTAACCTTAGAGTCCCCCTTGTCCATACTCTGCATTAAATTTAAGTGGGGAAACTGAAGCCTAGAGGTAGGAAGGGACAGCCACAGGTTCACATAGGGGAAAGTGACTTGCCCCTTCATTCAACAATTATGTAGCAAGCCCATTCCAAAACGGTGTCAGCAGGACTAGCTCTGAGCAAAAATGACAAAGTCTGACTTTTAGCATACCCCATCTCTTCGCGATTACCCTCACCCACAACCAACATACTTTTGGTACTCTCTCTCCCTGGCAGTCCAGAGACCTTCATACAGCCTTGCCCTTGGAGGTCTAGTTTCATCTACTGCCCCACCCACCCCCAGCAACCCAAGAGGTACAAATAAAGTCCACCTCCTTATGGCCATATACTGGGCAGGGCAGGGGCAAAGAGAAGGGACTGGTTTACCTTGGGAGAGGGTGATTTACCACGAAGCTCTTGGCTATTGTCCGTCCATTCTCCCCTGACTCAGTGCAGACACCCTGGGGCTACAGGCTCCTCACCTCCTCCCACTGAGGCTAATTACTCTGTCCTGCTGCCCGGCCCTAGGCTTTCCCACCCAAGGTCTGCTGCCCCCTCAGCAGCCCCAAGGCTCAGTCTGTGTTTGATCACGCAGGATCATTAGATTTCAAAGCTATGGAATCCCATAATTGTTACGAGCATGTGCTCTCCTCCAGGGCCTTTTCATGTCTGAAAAGGCAGCCAGTAGTTTCCTGCCACTTCTCCACAGTAGCAGAGCAGGCCAGCTGACAAAGATTACAAATCCCCAGTGTCTCCCAGCTGGCGCCCGATAGGGTGGGTGACGGGGAGAACCAGAGCCCTTGAAGCAAGTTCGGAAATTTGAATAACCTGAAATGAAACAGAGACGGCAGAGGCACAGAGAAAGGGATTAGGTACTCAACTCCTGCAGGGGTCCAGGAGGCAGTGCTTTAAAAGGGCCCTTTGATTCCTGCCTTTCAGCTCTCTCTAGTGGTCACCAGGAGGAGAGCTCCAAGCCTGGTTTTCAAGTCATTTCAGCAATATGTTCTAGAGACCTGCTGTGTGTCGGGCACTCTGCTAGAACCCAGGGACTTCAGGAATAGGGAAGACAAAGAGAACAACGCGAGAAGTTATCTGTACTATCTTCTTTGCAAATTACCTTTTTCTTCTCCGGGCTCCAGTGCTCGCAGCGTACCGACCTCCGTGCCAAAACTCTGCCCTCTCTGGGGCAGGACCGGGGCCACCACAGCCACCAGCAGAACAGAGGCGGCAGCATTCCCCACCCCACCCCCTTCCTCTCCTCGAGACTGGCCCGGAAGAGCTACTTGCGCCTCAGCATTGGTTTCCTGCTGAGCCCCAGCAGGATAAAATTAGCCCATTGCTCACACTAACAAGTGTCGGAGCCTGTGTCCAGCGTGGGGGAAGGGGAGGGCAGAGCTGAGCCGGGCCGTTGTCCCTCCGG
>CAUYSK010098604.1:0-15892 GCA_963575035.1 Avahi laniger | reverse complement strand
ATTGATGGACACTTGGGTTGTTTCCACATCTTTGCAATTGTGAATTGTGCTGCTATGAACATTCAAGTGCAGGTGTCTTTTTCATAGAGCGACTTTTGCTCTTTTGGGTAGATGCCCAGTAACAGGATTGCTGGGTCAAATGGTAGTTCTACTTGTATCTCATTGAGATATCTCCATGTTGCTTTCCACAGAGGTTGCACTAATTCAACCCACAGAATGGGAGAAAATTTTCACGTGCTACAAATCCGACAGAGAGCTGATAACCAGAATCTATTTAGAACTCAGAAAAATCAGCAAGAAAAAATCGAACAGCCCTATCAAATAGTGGGCAAAGGAGATGAACAGAAAGTTTTCAAAAGAAGACAGAATAATGGCAAAAAAACATATGAAAAAATGCTCAACATCTCTAATCATCAGGGAAATGCAAATCAAAACCACAATGAGATATCACTTATCTCCAATGAGACTGGCCTTTATCAAAAAGACTCAAAACAACAAATGTTGGCGTGGATGCGGAGAGGTAGGAATACTCATACGCTGCCTGTGGGACTGCAAATTAGAACAATAAACATTAACGGATTCTCAGCTAGCAGGAATTCTTGGACTCTGATGGAAACAAAACATAAATTTCACTAGTGGCTCAGATAATGTAAAATAGAGCAAATTCCCTTTGTTTATGCCCATGTTACATTTTTCCTATAAATTTCCAAATACCTCGGTAGAGTGCCTCAAAAAAGAATTATTTTTAAATAAAATGAATGAGTGAATTAACAAGTGGATGGATTTAATAATAATGTTTAAAGTATAGATGAATCAATTTTCTAACTAATGAATGAACTTAAACAGCAAGACACTTTGTATTGTTTCAGTGTTATATTATTTTTAATTGACATAAACATATGATAATTGTACTTATTTATGGACTACAATGTGATGATTCCATACATGTATGTTGAGTATTGACCTAATCAGGGTAATTAGCAAATTCATCACCTCAAACATTTATCATTTCTCTGTGGTAAGAACATTTACAGTCCTCTTTTCTAGCTATTTTGAAATATAAAATATGTTATTGTTAACTACAGTCACTATTGTGCAATGGAACACCAGACCTTCTGCCTCCCTTTTCCCCTTCTTTCCCAGCCTGTAGTAACCACTCTTCTGCTCCCTACTTTTATCAGGTCAACTTTTTTAGATTCCACGTGTTAGTGAGTCTTTTGTGTCTGATTTATTTCACTTGAAATAATGTCCTCCAGGCTTCATCCATGTTGTAGCAAATGACAGGATTTCATTGTTTTAAAGGCTGAATAGTATTACATTGTGAATAAATATCACATTTTATTTATTCATTCATGCATTGAATAGACACTTAGTTTGATTCTATACCTTGGCTATTCTTTACAGTGCTGTAAAGAACATGGGAGTGCAGACACTGTTTTGATGTATTGATTTCATTTCCTTGGGATAGATACCCAGTAGTGGGACTGCTGGATTATATGAAGTTCTATTTTTAATTTTTTTGAGGAACTTACATACTGTTTACAATGACTATACTCATTTACATTCCCATCAATGGTGTGCAAAGATTCTCCTTTCTCCACATTGTTGCCAACACTTACTATCTTTTGTCTTTCTGCTAATATTCTTTCTAACTGGAGTGAGATGATATCTCCTTGTGGTTTTAATGAGTATTTTCCTGATAATGACTGGTACTGAAAACTGTTTTCTGTAGCTGTTGGCCATCTACTCGTTTTCTTTTGAGAAATGTCTACTCAGTTTTTTCATGCATTTTATAATCAAATTTTTTTTATCTATTGAGTTGGTTTTTTTATATACTCTGGATATTAATCCCTTGTCAGATGTATAGTTTGCAAATATGTTCTCCCATTCTGTAAGTTGTCTCTTCACTTTGTTGACTGTTTCCTTTGCTATGCAGGGGCTTCTTAAAAGTTTGATGTAATAGCATTTGTTTATTTTTGCTATTGTTACCTAGGCTTTTGAGGTCCTATCCAAAAAGATCCTTGCCTAGTCCAATGCCATGAAGCATTTCTTCTCCGTTTTATTCTAGTAGTTATATAGTTTTTGGTCTCACATTTAAGTCTTTAATTCATTTACAGCTGATTTTTGTATATGATGAAAGACAAGGATCCAGTGTAATTCTTCCACAAGTGGATATCCAATTTTCCCAGCACTATTTGTTGCAGAGAACTGCCCTTTCCCCAATTTGTGTTCTTGATAACTTGGTAGAATATCAGTGGACTGTTGATACGTGGATTTATTTCTGAGAACTTTATTCTGTTTCATTGGTCTATGTGTCTGTTTTTAATGACAATACCACGTTGTTTTTGTTGCTATGACTTTGTGATGTATTTTGACATTAAGTAGTGTAATGCTTCAGCTTTTTTTTTCCCCCTCAAGATTGCTTCCATATGAACTTTAGGATTGTTTATTCTGTTTTTGGTAAGAATATCGTTGGTATTTTGATAGGGATTATACTGCATCTGTACATCACTTTGGAGTACAGATATTTTAACAATATTAATTCTTCCAATTGATGAACACAGGATGTCTTTTCATTTATTAATGTCCTCTTCAGTTTCTTTCATCATTGCTTTATAGTTTTCACTGTAGAGATTATCTTTCACATCCTAAATTAAATTTATCCCCAGATATTTCTATAAATATTATAAATGGCATTGTTTTCTTGATTTCTTTTTTAGATATTTCACTTTTAGTGTATAGAAGTACTATTGAGTTTTCCATATTGACTTTGTATCCTGTAATTTTACTAAATTTGTATATCAGTTCTATATTTTGGTGAAGTATTTATATATATACATAATACTCCATGTATTATATATATTTATGTATATACACTTCATATATGTATATAATACTCCATATATTATATATATGTTTATATATATATAAAATTATGTCATCTGCAAACAGGGATAACTTGACTTCCTCCTATTTGTATATTTGAATGTTTTTTATTTCATTCTCTTGCCTTTCTCGGTGAATTGTTCTGGCCAGGAATTTCAGTACTATGTTGAATAGAAGTGGTAAAAGTGGACATCCTTGTCTTGTTTTAGATTTTAGAGCAAAAGCTTTCAACTTTTCCCAGTCTAGTGTGATGTTAGCTGTGAGTTTGCCATATATGGCTTTTATTGTCTTGAGGTACATAACTTCTATATCTATTTTGTTGAGAGTTTTTATCATGAAGGGATGTTGAATTCTGTCAAATGCTTTTTCTGCATCTATGTAAATGATCATATGGTTTTTGTCCTACTTTCTATTAATGTGATGTGATCACATTTATTGATTTGCATGAAGTTAGCCCATTCTCACATCCCTGGGATGAATTCCATTTGATCATAGTGAATGATCATTTTTATGTATGTATTATTGAATTTGGTTTGCTAGTATTTTAAGATTTTTTTCTTCTGTGTTCATCAGGGATTTTGGTCTGCAGTTTGCTTTTTGTTGTTGTGTCTTTGTCTGCTTTTGGTATCAAGGAGATATTGCCCTCATAGAATGAGTTTGGAAGTATTTATTCATATGTCTACTAATAGTAGATTGAATACTAAATATTATGAGTTTTGTACACTTTTTATATTTAGAAAAAATTTTAAAATAGCATGTTGTCAAGTAGAGCTATTCTAGTCATTTTAAATGGTTAAATTTGAATTAATTTCTAATGATCCAGGGAAACAGATATCATATGGAAACTATAGATAAACAGTGCACAGAGAGGTTACAAATGGTAATGACAAAATTTCTAAATATCAACTGAAGTCATTCATTTTTATCTTTGAAATTTCCTATTGGTGGTTTCCTGTGTATTATTGTATCATTTTAGCAAATTGTGTTCTCCATAGCACTATGTCCAGTGGATATTTTTAAAAGATAATTTCAGTTGCCAAAATATTTGAAAAATGATATAATCATCATCTTCTCCATACAGATTCACAATGCACTATTTTGTATTAAAGATTGTGAGACCTATTTCTTTAAAGAAACTTTATGAATTTTATTCTCTCAGTGATAAATATTATTGTCTCTTATGATACCAAATAAATGTAGGCCATTCAAAAAACAGCATTACATTCTCCATTAGAATCTATGGCAGGAAATCTAAACTCAAAGGGATTAATGGCAGGCTTAGCAGGCCAACTCCAAAGTCCACTAAATTAGGCAGCTTGGGCTGCCATAACAAAATAACACTTCTGTGATGGCTTAAAATACAGATATTTAGTTCTTCACGGTCCTGAAGGTTAGAAGTCTCAGATGGATGTCTAGCAGGGTCAGTTTCTGGTGAGGACTCTGTTCATTGTGTGCTCACATGTTTCTCCTAGATGTGCAGGAATGCATATGTATGTAAAAAGAGAGAGAAGTCTCTCTCTTGTCTTCTCATAAGGCCACAAATCCTATCATGTTGGGAATCTAACATTATGACTTCGTTTAATCTTATTTACCTCTTTAAAACCCTATCTCCAAATAAAGTCACCTTAGGGGTTACGCTTCAATGTATAAAAGGTTTGGGAGGCACAATTAAGTACACAGCACCCACCTTAATATGTTTGGTTGTTTTAGTTTTTCTTTATAGAAGTATAACCAAGGACAAGAAGCCAAAACTCTCAGAACACTGAGGCTAGCATAATTTGATTTCCATTTTGCCTATTAAGTCATTTACTTTGTCCTATATCCTTCTTTAGTCATCTTTGCTCACTAAAGAGATTCTCCTTTTTAAGTAACTGAGTTACTTGATTTTCTTTTTCTTAACTTGCAAAATTCTGTATAATGGGAATTGTTACGGACAGGTGTAGGTGGACAGTGTTAACCACAGGAAAAGAGGAGGGGTCCAAAAGGAGGAGACCAATGAGCATTTAGAACTCAACCCACAAAGACAGGGACTTGCAGTTAGGGACTTTTCCCAGCCAGGAGCATTCCCAAAACCTAGACACTCATGTCCAAAGGTGACTTTTTCCTCGTTAATATACATTAACATGGTAAAAATCACACTCCCTAGAGCCACGGCAGTTTACAAATTCCATGGCAACCCCCGGAAGTTACCCTATGAGGATAAAATTGGGGAAGACCCTTAGTTCTAAGAATCCTCCAGCCTTTTCCCCAGAAAAGTAATGAATATTCCACCCCCCATTTAGCATATCATAAGACATATAGACATAAAAGCAGAAGTGTGGTAAAACCTCAGGGTCTTCTTCCCTAGTGGAGCTAGACCCATTTCCCCTCAGGAAATGTCCTTTTGCTTTATATTCCTGTGCTAATAAGCTTGCAATAAAAGCTGCTTGTGTGGAACTGTTAAGTGCCTGTCCTCACTCCTTTGCATCGGCCCAACTTGTAATTCCTTCAAGCCAGGAGCCAAAGAAATGGGATAACATCTCTAAAAAATCAACCCTGACAGGAATAGATGGATAGTACTGTATACTCAACTCTATCTAGGTAAGATTGAGTTGTTACTCCCAAATGAAAATTAAATACCCTATGTTTGTTCCTTGGGTAAAAATGCCTTTATCTTTTTATTCTCACTTTTGTTTTTGTTGTAACAGGCATAGAGTTCACACTGTGTTCTCTGATTATATACCAAAGGAAAACTGGAATGCAAATGAGATGCTCTGGAAGCCACGTGCCTTGCTAGATTATAAATCTCTTGGCAACAAAAACAATGTCATATTGTTTTTGCCCATAAAAACTGGCATGATGTTTGGCTTAACATAAATGTTGAAGCCTTTCTGATTTAATAAAAGAATGAATGAATGAATAATGTCATCATGGTAACACTGCAATAACATGTGGCATGCAGCATTTCTTGTCTACCTGATTACCCTCTTTTAAGGAGGATTTTAACTGTGACTTTTAGCCAATGCCTTTTTTGTCAATTCTTTCATAGATGTCATTTTACCTAATTGAACATCTAGATAAGCCACTGTCTGTTATAGTAACTTTGCTACTTGTGTCTGTTCTGAATTTCATTGTTTCTGATACTAAACACTGGATATAGCTCTAAAACTAACCTCATTGATTAGGAAATAAGAATAAGACCAGAGTTATAATGAACTTCTTTTCTGTTTCATAAAGAGAGGCTGGTGCAAAACTCATAACAAAAGAAAGTTTTCAATTACTTGTTGTTAATAACAGCTTTACAAAGATGGATTATAATAGAAATCTTCCTTATTTCTCTATTGAATTTTCAATCTACTTCTGAATTCTTAATCCCATTGTTTTGGGGATTTCAATAGTTCTTTTATAAATCAGAACAATCTATATTCATGTAATATTCATTCATGTATTCTTTGGCTATCTTGGTAAAATAAAAATTAAAGCTAACGTAACTTTCTAAAATGAAATAATTAAACCTCATCTTTCTTTCTAAATGTTAAAAATATGTTGCTCCCAAGAATTGAATAGATCCACTATAATCCACAGTGGTTAATAAAGTAGTTTGTTCACCCCTCTGATAATATGCAAGTAAATTCTAATGGAAAGACTTTAATAAATAACAGGCTATAGAGTAAGAGGGTGAAAGGTGTTAATATGGCATTAAATTATATATATGTGTGTATGTGTATATACATGGAGAGAGATGGAGACAGACAAACATATGACTAATGTATGTGGTATATATACACTTATACACTTGTATATGTGTGCGTATGTGTATATGTGTGTTTATGTGTATGTATATGTATATATCCTGATAACAAGTTTTAAAAAATGAACTCTGATTTTGAAAAGGCCAAAGACTTGGCTTACCCACTAATCACCTGGTACAATAAATTAATAAATCATTGCTTAGGATGCAATGATTGCAATGAGATTTTCAAGTTTGCGTGATAAAATCTCACCACATCTTAATTAGCAAAGTTATATCTGCGAAGCAATTTGTAGGGAACTCACTTTGGAACTCACTTTGGGTGAATTCTGGTTTTCTGTATGGAATGAGGTATGCTATCAGTAATTCGTAATTAATTAGAATTCAACCTGGCTAAATGGTTTTATTTTATTAAACCAATAAATGTTCATATTTCTGTTGACTGTAAACAAAGGACATCTAACTGTCAGAAAAATGTTTGACCTTCTCTTGATTACTCAGAGAAACTGATCTTTCTCTTTCAAATTCCAGCTAACTTAAATATGACCTCCTCTGAAAATTGCTTTCAAAATTAGCTTGGCAGTTGTTCTATCTCTTTATCATAACATTTATAACCTAAAATAGTAATTTTTGTATGTGTATGTGTGTCTTTCTAATGTATTCAACACTTTTTGAGCATCTATTGTTTGGCGTACACTATGTCAGATGTAATAGTAATAAATACTGACATGGTTCCTAGATTTGTTGAATCAATAATCTAAATAGCTACAGATGTGATGTGTGTTTCCAGAAGGGAAATACACAGTGTTAAGGAAGTTTTGAACTTGTAGGAGGACAGGTTAGGGTTTGTGTGTGTGTATCTGTATGTTTCTGTGTGTTATATGTATGTGTATGTATTAATCATATGATCTAGTACATCTTCTGTAATATAAAAAAGAAATGACAAAATTTAACCAAATGAATACAAAATTAAAAACTACCTCCCTCTGCATCCTTTACTTCTGAAAATATCTTTATGTTAATTCCTGAAGCAAAACCTGCATTGAATACCCTTACCTTTGCCTTTCTTTTCTTTTTCCAATTGAAAAATAGCTACTTTGCATTTATAAACCATGTGTCTGATACCTCTTAAGTTCCCACAATCATAAATATAAGATGTTTTTTACAAAGCTGTATGAATTTTCCTGAATTAAAATTCCACTGGAAGTGTCTAACCTGATGCCATACACTGATATCACAAATTAATTCTTTTTAACTATAACCATAATTTAATTCTTATTCTGTAGGCAAATTTTATATTGATGGGGTGTTTATTAAAACAGTATCACAATATTTCCTCCGACATGACCATTTCTTGCAAAGAAATATTTTTGTAATTTTGAGTTTAATGATAAATGGAGAAAACAATGAATAGAAAAATCCTACCATATTAGGACTAAAATCTGGTCTTGATCGCAATCTAAGTGACTTATTTTATTCACTATGGACCTGTGTAAATCAAAACTTTTTAAAAAATAAAGGGAAATTTCAAAATATTCAAATATATTGGGAATAATGAAAGATAAGTTTGTGAATTCCAAAGTTCACTGTGTTAATATGCTTTCTTAGCATTAGGATTTATGCAAGCGATGTTTTAGTTGCTAAGACCATGACTATGGAAATAGCATGCTACTGTAGAAATAACAAAGAGATTGAGGACAGAAAAAGGGTAGGCTCTACGTCAAGCTCAAATATTTATAATTTGGGTAGATAAATCACTTAATTTCTCTGAGTCTCAGTTTTCTCATGCATTAAATGAGTACAATAGTTGTTATTGTTTTAATTACCAACTTCAGGTACTGGCCAGTAATAATAACACAATATTATTCTGGAAAGTATGATTGTCATTAGAATACATGTCAGAGTTGTAATATAGAAATTTGGCAAATTATTTACACTTGAACTTTTACATTTCTTATTCATTTATGGAGTGATCCATTTGTTTGGTAGGTAGCCTATGGACATGGGCTAGAAGGAAGCAATGCAATCTCCTAGGAATGGGCTTAATAATAACATTTAGCCAATGCATAAAATTGATTGACCTAGATGGGAACAGTCAGAAACTGAAGTTTCTTAAAATTATCTGTCAAGAATTTTACTAGCGTTGAATAATCTTTTATATGCTAGGCTAGGCATTATTCTAGACATCAGAATGTTCATCTATTTGTAGAGAACCATGCACACATAGTATGTCAATGTAATATACATTGTGTACATTCATGAGTAAAGTGATGGAACTACAGTAGATGGAATAATATGTTCTTCCAGAGGAAGAAGAAAATAATATCAAGGAAGATTTTGCAGAGGAGGAGACATTTGAACTGAGTCCTTAAAGTCTGAGGAGACTTTTGCCAGAAGCTGAATGCAGAAAGGAGGGAGGGCATTTCAGAGAAAGGTAACAAGTTGAGCAAATTCACAGATGCATAAAGAAGCATGATATAGTTGGGGAAAAACTTTGTCTGTCAATCATTCCAGAATCCTCTAGAGTTAGTAATCCCTTTACTCAAAATTTCTAAAGCAGTTTGTTATATAGCCATCAGACTAACACCCACCATCGGACTTCCAGGGTCTTCAAGGCTGGGGCAATTGCTGATAAAACTAGGTCCGAGTCTGGTTTATGGTACATATTCAACAGAAAGTTGTTGCATAAAAGTATGAGGGAAATAATTATGTAGTTGGACTGGGTTTTGTGTGAGACTTAGAAAACAAAGACAGGAAGTTAAGAAAAATCGTGATTGGCTTTAAATATCAGAGTAGCTTGGCTTTTATTTAATCAGTAAAGACAGACCCCTAAGGATATTTAATTAGAAGAACAACATGGTTACAGTGTCCTTGAGTTTCAAAAGTGAAAAGACATTTCCTGTAGCCTCATAACAAAGCCAATTTTCCCCAGTAAAATAAATGAGAGATTTTCTTTTGTAGAGAAATAAAAAAAGCTACACTGCTCTTGCACAGATACTGAAGTATTCATTAAATATTATTAGCTTAGAAGTAGGTAACTACTGTAGGTCTTCTCCCCACAACTTTCTACTAGTGTTTTTATGAAACCAAGTCTCAGGCCAAATTCTACAGCAAATGTAATTATTTATTACAACAAAGGAAACAGAAAGAAATAAAAGGAAAAAAAAATGAAAGCATAAAACAGCTCTCCCTCTTCTGCACATTTGATGAAGCCCCAGCTATCTGCCCTTTTATGCACTCCATCAGCATCTTGCGTAAAACGTTTACCAGAAGCAAATGCAATAATATTCTAACATCAAGATCACTTAATCACCTAAGTGGAGTCAGGTATCCAAGTAGCATCTGAATTAGCAAATGAAAAGATGACTAAATGGAAATCTAGCTTAGGAAACCTTTCTTAGAAGTGTAAAATCTGGCTTGCCTACTTTTCTATACCCCGTACATGCAAGGCAGAGTACAGCAAATATATATTTTTCAAATGCCATTATTTTCACCAATGAAAAAAGTATTTCTATTAGCCATTTACAATTAAACCATATGATATAGGCTGCAAAGAAAGAGAGCTTAAACCTTGTGATAGTTGTCTCTGGAGTGTTTAATTTTGATAGATACTAATTTCTTTCTACCTCACTAACCTCTCCCCTTTCCCCCACAGAAAACCAATTTTTAGTGCATATTCTTAGTAAATATAACCAACTATTCCTTCTAAGGTGTGGTTTAGAACTAATGCATGTACACTAATAAGTCCCACTGTCTATGTTGAAGTAGTAAAGTAAATTTTAGATAACAGAATAGTAAATGCGTATTTATTTTGCTCATTACTATGCTAAACACTCTTCATATAACTATGAGATCTCTGTTCGCTTATCTTGAGGCAGATTCCATAATTTTTCTAATCACTTCCAGGTATTTTCATAATTCATCTTGGATATTAAATGTTAGAAAGTATCTAACATTAAAATTTCAATTGTTTATTCAGTTTAAAGCTGCTACTTTTTGTCCAGCTGAAGATTGACCTTATGTTGGTAAACTCTGTGTGGTCAATGCTCACGTATAGTTCTCTCTCTCTCTCTCTCTGATCCTCCTCATATTACAAAAACCTTTTAGTGGGTTATTTAGGATCTCCTCTCCCCTATTAATTCTACACATCTTTTAGGAATTTTTCACTGTGCTATTATTTTATATGGGCAATACAGTCTCCAGTTGCCCTCAAGCCACTCTTCTAGGACTCTTGCACTCTTGACATATGTATGTTATATACCTGTCCTGTGTATTTTTTCTTTAAGGTAGACATTCCTGTTGACCAAGGTCATTTTAAATTTCCATCTAACTTTACCAGAAAATGGCAATATTGCCTCTCCAAACCTCAGAAGGATAAGTGGTTAAGTTCACACTCAAATTCTCTTTGTGCTTTGCTCTTTAGAGGCATTTTGCAATAGCTTCTTTCCTTTATACTTTCTCAAGCATTAGTTGAGCATGACTATGTACCACTCAAACTCTGATGAACCAGGTAAAATTCTCCTGAGAATATAGTAGTCATTGTCTGCTACCATGGCAGTACCAACATCCTTTAAATCTTCCGGTTTCACAAGCAAAGATGGAAGATGACAATTGTCAGTCTCCCATTCTTACTGACATTATTACTCTGTGGAGTAGTTTTCTTAAAGATCCCTTAACTTGGGTTGAGATAAAGGTGAAACACCTGAAGAAGATGTGGGAGAGGTACTACAAGCCAACAAATTTCTTTGGAAGAAACCTCGCTCTTCATTCTCTATTATTGCTCTGTCTTCTCTTATATTTAAACTAGAGCTGGGTAACACACCATGGGAAGCAGAAGCTATCTTTTTGACATTCTACAAATGAGTTTAGGATGACTGTTTAGACTATTCATTCTCCTTTTCTTTAGCTTTGGTCTCCATTGTAACAAGGGAAAAAGAAAAGTCTATTTTTTTTTTTATGTAACTCATTTTATACTTATACCAGCTTTTAGAGAATGCATTATTACACCCATCATACAGATGTAGAAGGAGTATATATATTCTAGTTTTCACAGGTGGAAACTGGAGGTAGAACTGAGAGATAAATACATTATACATATGTCTGAATTGGAAGTCTATGCTGGTATCTCCCGCATGACCATACCCAATTCAGTTGAACAAGGCCAATAGAACAGGCATTGACTGGGGCTGTGAGATAATTAATTACATGAAGAACAGAAATTTGCGTATGTGGTTTAGAGAGTGAAGTCACCACTTTCAAAAGAAGGTTCTACATTTCAGAACGTTTTTCGGAAAACTCAGAGGATTTAGTTGCTCTGCCAACATGCCTGATTGTTACCATAGGCACTGATAATTTCTAATATCCATAATTTTAGCTAAAAGTTTACTTGATTTGTTCACGATTTTTGTTTTGTTTAAGCCATGTGAAAGTTGTTATTGTTTTTGGCTATGTGAGAAACTTGCATTATGTGTTCCTGGATACCAATTCCGTAGCAGCCGGCTCCTGAGGAATGATACTTGGGACAAAAGACAAAGGCTACTTATTTTATTTTGTCTGCTATTAGTTAATTTTCTATTCAAAGGAAATAACTAAAGGTTAATTTTTATTAACATCAAATATTGTTTAAAAATAATAAGGCCTGATGGGAAGGATGGCGTTTACAGAGTTTCAGAGGCATAAGGGGCTTTGGAGATGCTCTGGACATTGTTTGCCACTTCATCCCTCCTCTCCTTTTGTGTACATTACCAGTTAAATAACCTTTTCAAGACTTTGATTTCTCATTTGTCAAATAAATACTATTCCATAAAGTGGTTGCATGGATGTTTACTTCTATATCTCATATGTGTTTCCTCTTCATTGAGAACCAAAAGTATCTACCATTGAACACCAAGGATAAAAACCAGGTACCCCTTCCAATTACCTTTATTTGATCATTATACATTGCATGCATGTATCAAAATGTCGCATGTACCCCACAAATATGTACAAATATTATGCATCAATAAAATGTTTTAATTAAAATATTTTTTAAAAAACAAAATAAAAAAAACCTAGGTACCCCTTCCTACCAATCCATGTGCGCTTAGTGTATAAATTAGGATGATTTCAGTATTCCCTTGATTTTATTACTACAATGTTACAATTCCAGGAGACACTTGTTCTAATAAATCTCTTGATTGCATATTTATGGATTTCTTAAAAGATCCATTAATGCTTCAATAGAGCACTAGAAAGATTTAACCGACAGTATGTTACCTAAGCCTCTTCTGAAACCAGCACCTCAAAACCCTCTCTTTGATATTTTCACCAATTTTAACCTGGTGAGAATCCAAAAAAAAAAAAAAAATCAACTCCAGTATCTGGAACCTGTCCTGGTACTATAGCTAAGGCTTGGTGTTCTATTGAACATAAGTAACTGCAGAACATCAATTTCAGACAAGGCCATTCTGTCACCATGATGAATTAAGACAAAATGAGAAATCAACAAATGTAAGTTAAGTAGAATGGAATAGTGTCTTTTTAATGTTTTATCTCAAAAATTTCTAGTCTGTGATCATGTTTGTTTAGGGTAAAGTACAATTATTTAATTTATTTATAATGTATAATATTTATAAGGACACAATTCAAGTTTTTAGAATTATTCTTCTTCCACATAGCTGTCTAAGTATTCTAAATTGTTCATGTCCAAGTACATTTTTTAAAACTTACAGTGCCTTTAATTGCTCTTAGAACTCCATTCTTTACTTTGGCCTGCAAGACCCTAAATGATGTGAAATCTACCTATCTCTCAATTGTCATCTCTTGACATTTCTTCTGCTTGCTGCTGAGTTTAGGCCCATTGGCAATCTTTTTCCTCCTAATGCATATAAGATTTAGACTGCTTTAGGCTCCAGCACACACAACTTTTTCCCATGCCCCAGAAACGTTTCATGGAATTTCATCATTCAGGGGTGTGTGGTGGACTTTACTGGCTTCCTATAATATAGGCAAACATTACCTTGGGAATTTTGTTTCATTAGTATATTTTGTTTTTTTATTTCTGTTTTTAAAAATTCAAACACATTAATAAAAAATACAAAATTATATCATCAGGTGTTCGTATAGTCACATTTTAAGGTATTATGGTCACTGGATCAAATTTACCCAACCATGCACCCAAGAAGCCTTGGTCAAAGACCAAGGATGAAAATTGTTTTTTATTTGTGCTATCTTCTTTTAGTCTTAATTTCCTTGCGTGTTAAACAAAAACACAACTAAAGACATTTTAAGAGAAACTGTAGTTCTTAAACTATATTTACCTTTCCCTTTTTATTTCTGTGATGAGCTTGGATATCACCATTAAAATATATCTTAAGCCATTTTTGATTGAGGGGAAGAAATTAACAAATCAAATCTGATAACGTAAGTGAAAATTAGGTTCAACCAGTTATTTTTTTTTTTAAAATATAGTCTTATATTATGGAATCTAATATTTTGTAAATTTCTAAAGTACCAATTTGAGCTTCTAAATTATATTAACAAATACATATTTATTTCTGGATTGTCCATGTAGTATAACATAAAAGTAGAATGAAAATGATGATAAAAAATGCTGTGTTTTTTTTTCCATACAATCACCCTTAATAAGATACGTTGGGTGCTAAGTTTCTTGAAAAATTCACATTAGATGGTGAATATAAATTATCTTTCCAAGGAAATAATCAAGGCAAGATTCACAGAGCCGTCTGTCCATTGGTATGCTTTGCCTATTTTAAAAATTAAAAGTACTGAGTGTCATTTTATTGTGTATAAGATAAAAAACTATTAATGAAGATCAATATTTGATGATAACATTTTTGTTTGAAGTTTGATTTAGAACAAAGGCATTCTTGACATACAACACTGGATGTCTATTTTGCTGTATCAACTATGATAAAGCTATTTCATAAAGAAAACAAAGAACATGATGAAAATATTTTTAGAGACCTGGAAATTTGAAAGGTTTTTTAAATCCTGGTAGACAAAAATTTATTTTGAAGATGATTGCAGGAGTCTTAACATTGCCAAGTGAAAATTCAAGTATGATGAATACTTAAGTTGTAAGTGATAAAAAGTTTAAATTTCAATATCATAAAATTACTGACTAAACTGTTATAATTTTCTGTCAATCTTTTTATTATTTTTCTTGGTACATTTTCATCCAATTTTCAATAATTTATCTGCATTAAAATCATTTAGATTTTTGAGTTCCTAGACAGACTGTATCAGTGAAGCCACTAGTAAACATAAAGCCTTAAATACAATGGAATACTACTCAATTACAAAAAATGATGGTAAGCTAGCACCTCTTATGATACTGGGATTTGATACCATCGATTATTGCCACATTACCTAGCCCATCCTGACCAAAAAAAAAAAACAGAAAACACAACATTTAGGAAGTGAGAGTATTGTTAATACGGATAAGAAACGAGCTTTTTCTCCTGAAGAAGTTGTGTTTAAAGGAGACCTTATTTATAAATAGGAGTTATCTTGACAAATGAGAAAATTCAGTATGATTGGTGCTCTAATCAAAGGAAAATTAAATTAGTAAATGATGGGGACAAGAGTAGTGTAAAATAAAAATAAAATAGGCATTTTAAAATATCACTGTAGTAGCAATGTGGCAAATGGACTAAAGAAAGAAAATCTATATGCAATATATCCATTAGATTACATCAGTACTTAGGTAAGAAATTATGTGACTAGTACAAATACGTAAGTCGTAAACATAGGGAAAAGTTGAGAGATTTGATAAATATTTGGTAGATGGAAGAGAGAACATTTGGTTACCGGTGAGTTGAAGAGGAACTATTTGAAGGAGCAGGAGCACATTAGGAGATAATAACATTGGTTTGAGTAACTGATTGGTTTTGGAAAAACTTACTGAAAAAATGAACACTGGGAGGAAAGAGTTTTGGAATATGAGATAGAGAAATATGCTCACATTTGAGGCCTGTTGAGTGGTATCCAAGCTGAGATGTCAAAGATTTGTTCTTCATTTTGCTTTGCTTTTTAATATGAGAAGGAGTTAAATATATCTACATTCTTTTTTTTTTTATTTCAGCATAATATGGGGGTGCAGATGTTCAGGTTACATGTGTTGCCCTTGCCCCACCTCCCCCCCTCAGTCCAGGTTTCAAATATGTCCATCCCATTGCGTGGTGCACATTGCAAATTTTCTCACTCTTAAAGAGTAAAAAATGATAAATTTTACTTGCTCATAAAGTTGTTATCTGTCTGTAGAATATATATAGG
>CAUYSK010098603.1:0-10755 GCA_963575035.1 Avahi laniger | reverse complement strand
CCATCACCTTCAGGTTCAGTTTTTTCACATAATCCCACATTTCTTGTAGGCTTATTTCTTTTCTCTTAATTTTCTGCTTGATCTCTGTGACTGACTTATTTAATTGGAAGGAGTTGTCTTCAATCTCTGAGATTCTTTCTTTTGTTTGATCTACCCTGTTCTTGAGGTTTTCCACTGTGTTTTGTAGTTCCCTAAATAAGTCCTTCATTTCCAGGAGATCGGTTTGATTTTTCTTTAATATTTCAATTTCTTTAGTGAATTTTTCTTCCAAGTCCTGGATTTTTTTTTTGTGATTTCTTGATGTTGGTTATCCATTTTTTTCTTCCATATCATTGAGCTTTCTTACAATCCATGTTTGAAATTCTTCTTCTGTCATTTTAGGGTTCTGAGTTTGGTTAATGTCAATTGCTAGGTATCTGTTGTTCCTCTTTGGGGGTGTGCTTTCCGTTTGATTCTTCATACTTCTAGAGTTCTTTTGCTGGTTCCTTCTCATCTGGATCAGTTGTTCCTTCTTGCCTTTAGATTTTCGTTTGGATAATGACACGCTCTGTTTAGTCTCTGAGCCAGTAGGCGGTGTTTGTGGGTGATGTTCAGCCACACCCTTTATGATGAGTCAATAGATGCTGCAAAAGGGCATGCAGAATGACCTTCCTGTCAGTAGGTGGCACTTGCTGGGAGGAGCTGCAGTGCTGTTTTTGGGTCCTATAACCAGCTTTTGTTCCTCTGGAGAGTCCTTCTTGTGCCTTGGGTGGTGGGTGGGTCTCTGGGACTTCCAGGTGTGTCCTTATTCTCCACCTCAGTGGGGGCAGGTTCGGGAGTGAGTCTGGACAGAACTGGGTTGGGTAAGCCTGCCCTCAGGCTCCACAACTGCTGTTAGCAGGGGTCAAAGGTCTGTTCTTTGCTTCTGTGCAAAGCTGCCAGGAGGGGCTGAAATGGCTCCACTCAGCTGAAAAGTCTGCGTGTGGGGTGTGCGGCTGTCTGAGACCTGCACTCTGGAGCTGTTATTGCTGCCTTCCACTCTCCCCTATTCCGTGGTTTGTCCCAGGCCTCTGCCAGCAAGGTGGACCTTAGGCCAATGGATCTTCCTTGGCTGTGATGTGGGCTGGGAAGTTCCCTGCTCAGGATTGCATCCTGAGCTGGGTGCAAAGCCCTCTTTTGGGAGGAGGGTTGCCACTCAGGCACGCTGATCTGCCCCTGAAGGCACACACTCCTCGGTAGGCTCTTTCACAGATCTCCCTTCTGTGCCCCGGTGCAGTGCGATCGTGACCTGGGTGTACAGGATCTGGTCTGAAGGCCTGTCCCCTGGGCCCTGGAGATCAATTCCTGACCCTGCCAGCAGAAGGGGTGCTGGTCTCGAATCACCTACAGGGTGCCCAAGGTGGATCGATTTCACTCCACCTCGGGATTTGCCCTGTTCTCCTGGAGTTACTAGGCAAACAGCACCTGGGAGGGCTGGTGAGTAGGGAGTTCGCAGTCTGAGTACCTCTCCGTCTGCTGTAGGTCCCCAAAAGGAAAGTTCCCGTTCCTTGGAGATGCCTCCATGTGATGGCTAAATTGTCTTTCTGGGCACCCATGGGTAGGGAAGGGAAAGGAGAGTGTGGAGCAATATGTTGCCTGCCGATAGGCTCGGGTCTGTGTGCAGCGAGGTGCCCTGAGGGAGCTGGGAGCCTGGTGCCCTGTCCGCAAGAGGCCACCGCTCACTGACAGCAGCCGTTTCTGGGCTTGTGATGGCAGGTCTCTCCAATGGCTCAGGAGCCCACCAACAGTCCGAGATGCAAGGGAGAGGAAAGTTATCTGCTCCACCTACCCTTGTTGCTGATCTCCAAGCCTCTTGGGATCTTTCTCCTTCCAGTTCTCCTCTGCACTGTCTTCCCTTGGAGTCTCCTGTAGTTTTAGGCACCCTTCCTTCCGACCCTCACCTGATCTATGTTTTTCTGCTAGTTTGTTTTTTTCACTTTCTTCTAAAATCTGTTTTTTGCAGAGACACTCTGACTGGCAGCTTTTCTCATCAGTCATTTTGGCTCCTCCTTTAAAGTATACAATTTGAAAAGTTTTAACATTTATATACACTAATAAAAACCATCAGCAAGATCAAGATAATGAAAATATCCTTTACTTTCAAAAGTATCCTTGTGCCCCTTTGTAATCCCTCCTGTCTACTCCTTGCTGATCCCCCATCCCAAGGAACATTGATTTGCTTTTTGTCACCGTAAGATTAGTTTTAATGTTCTAGAGTTTTATATAAATAGAATCATATAGTATATTATTTTTTGTCTGACTTCTTTCACTTAGTGCAATTATTTTGAGATTCTTCCATGTTGTTGCATGTATGGTTAGTTCATTCCTTTGTATTGATGAACAATAGCTCATTGATTGCATGGGTATACCACAATTTTGTATTCATTTATGTGTTGATGGACTTTAGAATTGTTTCCAGTTTGGGGCTATTATGAATAAAGCTGCTAGATGCACTAAGGAACAAGTCTTTATGTGGACACATATTTCCTCTAATCTTGGCTAAATGCCTAGGCATGGAATGGCTGCATCATATGGGAGGTTTACATTTAACTTTTGAAGTAGCTGCCTAAATAATTTACATCCTTGCTAACAATTAATATGTCCAGTCTTTTTAAACTTTAGCCAATCTGATAGTCACGTAATTTTATTTCATTGTACTTCTTGAACATCTTTTTATTAATTTGACATCTTTTTATCTTATTTTAGTAAATAGCCTGTTAAAATATTTTACCAATTAAAATAATTGAGTGTTTTCTTACTGTAGATTTTTGAGACATCTTTGTATATTCTAGATACAAAACATTTATCAGATATACACTTTGCAAAGATTTTTTTCCCATTTTGTGGCTTGTCTTTTCATTCTTATAACAGTGTTTTTTGAAGAGAAGTTTTAAATTTTGGTGCAGTCCAGTATATAGACATTTTTAGCTTATGGATTTTGCCTTTTATGTAGTATGTAAAAGATCTTTTCCTTAATCCAATGTCACAAAAATTTTCTCCTGTTTTTTTCGACATATTTCTTTGTTTTAGGTTTTGCGTTTAGGTCTATGATCCATTTTGAGTTAATTTTTATATATGGATCTAAATTCATTTTTTGCACATAGATATACAATTGTTGAGTATCATTTTTGAAAAGGCTATCCTTTCTCCAAACAATTGCCTTTGAGTCTTTGTAAAAATTCAATTTTATATATGTATATATATGTATATACACACCAAATCATATATATGTGGAAACACACATGAATTTCTTTATGGAGTCTTTCTTATGTTCTATTGATGTACTTATCTCTCTTTATCCCAATACAACACTGTCTTGATAAGTATAAGTTTATAATAGTTCTTGAAATCAGGTTGTGTAAGCCCTTCAAATTTTCAAATTTGTTTTCATTCAGTGTTGTTTTGGCTGTTCTAAGTTTTTTGCATTTCCATGTGAATTTTAAAATCAGCTTGTCAATTTCTACAAAAAATGCCTGCTAGAATTTTGATGGTGATTCCTTGAAATCTGTACATCAATTTGAGAAGAATTGATATTTTAACAATATTAAGTCATCTGATCAATGAACAAGAAATATATGTCTATGTTTTAGATCTCTTTAAATTCATCTTAGCAATATTTTGTGGGTTTCAGTGTGCTGATTTTTTTTTCAGTGTACTTATTTTTCACATCTTTTGTCAGGTTTATTCCTACATATTTCATATTTTTCATGCAACTTTAAAAGGTGCTTTTTGTATTCTAATTTTGTATTGTTCTTGCTACTACATAGGAATAAAATTAATTTTTGAATATCAATCTTGTATCTTGTAGCTTTACTAAACTAACATATTAGCTATAGTTGTTCTTTTGTAGATTCCATTATATTTCCTGCATAGGTGATCACATCATTTCCTAATAAAGACATTTTAAATTCTTCCTTTCTAATCTGGATGCCTTTTATTTCTTTTTCTTGTCCGACTGCACTTGCTAAGAACCTCTAGGACAATGTTGAATAGAAGTGATGATAATAAACATCCCTGTCTTGTTCCTGATTTTAGCTGTAGAATTTTTTTGAAGATGTCTTTTATCAAGTTGAGGAATTTCCTTTCTATTCTTGTTTTTCTGTGAGTTTTTTTTTTAACAGGAATGGATGTTTGATTTTGCCAAATGCATTTACAGTATCTATTAATATGATCATATGAGTTTTTTCAGTTTGTTAATATGGTGAAAATCATTGTTTGATTTTTTTCACAGCTCCTCACTCCGTATGCAAGTTTTTCCACTCTCGTGACACTTAATATTACCTCCAAGTTATCAAATTCTGTCTTTATTTCGTGTACTGGAAAATCATTAAAGAAAGAGTTGAATTTTCATGTGTGAATAGTAAGAGAAAGTTTTGTATCAGTGGTAAGAGTTCAGTTTCAAGCCCCTATTAACCCATTCTATCTATCCAAACTTATTTCCTAAACTAATTCCCATCATAAACCATTGGTAAAAGACAGATTGTTGATGCTTCCTTTACTCTCTTTCAAAAAGAATTAATGTGTAGAGGTTTTTGATGGGCTCTCCCGAGCCCATTTTTATTTTCTCTGGTCTATTTATTTATTTAGATTACCTGAAATTCATAGTTTACACTAGGTTCATTATTTGTGTTGTACATATCTATGAGTTTGAACACATATGTAATGTTATATATCCACCATTAAGTATCATACAGAATTATTTTACTGTCCTAAAAATTCCATGTGCTTCACCTATTCTTACCTTACCCCTGGGATCTTGACAACCACTGATCTTTTAATTTATATAGCTTTACTTTTTACAGAATGTCATATAATTGGAATCATACAGTATGCAGCCTTCTAAGATTGGTTTTCTTCACTTTGTGATATGCATTTTCTTCCATGTCTTTTGATGGCTCAGTAGCTCATTTCTTTTTATTATTGAATAGCATTCCATTAAATGGATGTACCAAAGTTTGTTTATCCACTCATCTACTGAGGGACAGCTTGGTTGCTTCCAGATTTTGGCAAATATGAATAAAGCTGCTATAAACATTTGTGTGCAGATATTTGTGTGGACATAAGTTTTCAACTCATTTGGGTAAATACCAAGGAGCACAATTGCTAGATCATATGGTAAGAGTATGTTTGATTTTGGAAGAAACTTCCAAACTGTCTTGCAAAGTGGATATACCATTTTGAATTCCCACCAGCAACAGACGAGCGTTCTTGTTGCTTCACATCCTTGCCAGCATGCGGTGGTGTCAGTGTTTCAGATTTTGGTCATTCTAAGAGATATGTAGTGGTATCTTCTTGTTTTAATTTGCAATTTCCTAATGACTTATGATGTTGAGCATCTTTTCATATGCTTATGTGTCATCTGTATATTTTCATTGGTGAGGAGTCTGTTAAAGGTCTTTTGCCTATTTTTTAAGGAGGGTTATTCATTTTCTAATAGTTGAGATTTAAGAGTTTTTTGTGTATTTTGGATAACAATTTTTTATCAGATATGTCTTTTGCAAATATCTTCTCCCTGTTTGTGACTTGTCTTTTCATTCCCTTGACTGTGTCTTTCACAGAGCAGCCATTTTTAATTGTAATGAAGTCTAGTTTATCAACTTTCTTCTTTCTTGGATTGTGCCTTTGGGTTGTATCTAAAAACTCATTGCAAAGCCAAGGTCACCTAGACTTTTCTCTTATGTTATTTTCTAGAAATTTTATAATTTTGAATTTTATATTTAGATTTATGATTCATTTTATGATAATTTTTGTGAAAATTGTAAGGTCTTGTTCAGATTCTTTTTTTTTTCTTATATGTAGATGTCCAATTATCTTAGACCATCTTTGAAAACACTTATCCTTTCTCTTTTGAATCGCCTTGGCCTACTTGTCGATCAATTTGTGTAGATCTATTACTGGGCCCTCTATACTGTTTCATTGTCCTACTTGTCTATTCTTTTGCAAATACCATGCTATCTTGATTACTGTGGCTTTATAATAATTCTTGAGGTTGTGTAGTGTTGATCCTCATACTTTATTTTTTTTATCTTTTTTTTGTTTCACGTTATTATGAGGGTACAAACATTATGATTACATTTTATGTCTTTGCCTCACCCAAGCGAGGCCTTCCCCTCTACAATGCTCCCCGTGTCCTTTAGTTGTGAGTTTACCCCTCATCCCCCTAATCCCTAGAGAGTATTTCTGCCATGTGATCAACCTAGTGTTGATCAGTTAATACCAATTTGATGGAAGGTACAAGTGGATACTGTTCTTTTGCTCTTGTGGTGCCTCATTTTGGATGATGGGCTTAAGTTCAATCCAGGAAAATATAAGAGGTGCTAGATCACTGTTGTCTCTTATGATTGAGTAATATTCCATTGTATACATATACCAAATTTCAATAATCCACTCATGGATTGATGGGCACTTGGGCTGTTTACACATCCTTGCAATAGTGAATTGTGCTGCCATAAACATTCGAGTGGAAATGTCTCTATCACAGCATATCTTTTGCTCTTTTGGGTAGATGCCTAATAGTGTTATTGCTGGATTGAATCGTATTTCTTTTTTTAGCTCTTTGAGGTATCTCCAAATTCTTTTCACCAGGGGTTGCACTAAATTGCAGTCCCACCAGCACTGTAAGAATATTCCTGTCTCTCCACATCCTCGCCAGTATTTGTTGTTTTGGGATTTTTATTTTCCATTTTTTTTTATTTCAGCATAATATGGGGGTACAGATGTTTAGGTTACATGTGTTGCCCTTGCCCTCCCTCCCCCCCCTCAGTCCAAGTTTCAAATATGTTCATCCTATTGGGTGGTGCGCATTGCACTCTTTGTGTATGCATATACCCGTCCCCTCCTCCCTCCTTCCCCCTCCCCCCTGCCCAACATCCAATAGATGTTATTCTTATATTTGGGATTTTTTGATAGAAGCCAATCTTACTGTGATTAGGTGATATCTCATTGTGGTTTTGATTTGCATTTCTCTAATGATTAGAGATGTTGAGCATTTTTTATATGTTTGGAAGCCATTATTCTGTCTTCTTTTGAAGTTTCTGTTCATTTCCTTTGCCCATTTGTTGATGGGATTGTTTGATTTTTTCTTGTTGATTTTTATAAGTTCTAGATAGATTCTAGTTGTCAGCCCTTTATCAGACGTGTAGAGAGCAAATATTTTCTCCCACTCCGTAGGCTGTCTATTCACTCTAATGATAGTTTCCTTAGCTGTGCAAAAGCTTTTTAATTTGATCAGATCCCATTTATTTATTTTTGTTGCTGCAGTGATTGCTTTGGGGGTCTTCTTCAAGAATTTCTTGCCTAGGCCAATGTCTGAAAGGGTCTTCTTTTAGAATTCTTAAGGTTTCATGTCTTAGGTTTAAGTCTGTTATCCATCTTGAATTGATTTTTGTGAGAGGTGAGAGGTGGAGATCCGGTTTCATTCTTCTACATGTAGCTATCCAGTTTTCCCAGTATTATTTATTGAAAAGAGATTCTTTTCCCCAGTGTATATTTTTGTCTGTTTTGTAAAATATTATAATACCATATGCAGATGATTTCATCTCTGGATTCTCAGTCCTGTTCCAGAGGTCTATGTCTCTATTCTTGTGCCAGTACCATGCTGTTTTAGTTACTATAGTCTTGTAGTACAACTTGAAGTCTGGTAGACTGATACCACCCAATTTATTCTTTTTACTTAAGATTTCTTTGGCTATATGAGGTCTTCTCTGGTTCCATACAAAGCGTACAATTATTTTGTCTAGATCTGTAAAGAATGATGATGGTGCTTTGATAGGGATTACATTAATTCTGCAGATCACTTTAGGTAGTATGGACATTGTAACTATATTGATTCTACCAATCCATGAGCAAGGTAGATTTTTCCATCTGTTTCTATCTTCTACAATTCCTTTTCTTAGTGTTTTGTAGTTCTCCCAGTATATATCTCTGACATCTTTCATTAAATATATTTCTAGATATTTAATTTTTTTTGAGGCTATTGTAAAAGGTACTGAGTTTTTGATTTGAATTTCGGCTTGACTGTCATTGGCGTATATGAATGCCACAGATTTGTGTGTATTGATTTTGTATTCTGAGACATTACCGAATTCATTTATCAATTCTAGAAGTCTCTTGGATGAATCCTTGGGATTTTTTAGACATAATATCATATCATCATCAAAGAGCGAGAGTTTGATCTCATCTGCCCCCATTTGCACACCCTTAATACCCCTCTCTTGCCTAATTGTTGTAGCAAGGAAATCGAGCACTATGTTGAATAGAAGTGGAGATTGTGGGCAACCTTGTCTGGTTCCAGTTCTAAGTGGGAATGGTTTCAATTTTTCCCCATTCATTATGATATTGGCAGTGGGTTTGTCATAAATGGACTTCATAATTTTAAGGAATGAGCCATCTATGCCTATTTTGTTGAGAGTTTTTATCATAAAGGTGTGTTGAACTTTGTCAACCGCTCTTTCTGCATCTATTGAGAGAATCATATAGTATTTGTTTTGGCTTTTATTTATGTTGCAAATTGCATTTATATATTTGCGTATGTTAAACCAGCCTTGCATTCCTGGAATAAAGCCCACCTGGTCATGGTGAATTATTTTTTTGATATGCTGCTGAATTCCATTTGCTAAAATTTTGTTGAGGATTTTTGCATCTATATTTATGAGGGATATTGGTCTTAAGTTTTAATTTTTTGTTGTGTCCTTTCCTGGCTTTCGTATCAAGGTGATGTTGGCTTCGTAAAATGAATTAGGAAGGATACCTTTTTCTCAATATTGTGGAATAATTTCTGTAGTATAGGTATGAGTTTGTCTCTGAATGTTTGGTAAAACTCTGAAGTGTACCCATTTGGACTGGGACTTTTACGTTTTGGGAGATTTTTAATTGCTACTCCAATTTCTGAGCTTGAGATTGGTTTATTCAGATATTCTGTTACCTCCTGGGTGAACTTAGGGAGGTTGTATGTTTCCAAGAATTTGTCCATTTCCTCCTCATTATATAGTTTCTGGGCATATAGGTTTTTATAGTAATCAAAAATAATGTTTTGTATTTCCGTGGTGTCTGTTGTGATCTCTCCTTTTTCATTTTTGATTGAGTTTATTAAAATCCTTTGCCTTTGAATTCTAGTCAATCTAGAAAGAGGGATGTCAATTTTGTTTATCTTTTTGAAAAATCAGCTTTTGGTTTTGTTGATCTTCTGTATAATTCCCTTGTTCTCAATTTCATTTATTTCTGCTTTGATCTTAGTTGTTTCTTTTCTTCTGCTAGGATGGGAAATGGATTGCTCTTCCTTTTCCAATTCCTTGAGTCTATTTATTAGGTTGTCAATTTCTAAACTTTCTGTTTTTGGATGTGAGTATTTATTGCTATTAGTTTTTCTCTCAGATATGCTTTTGCTATATCCCACAGGTTTAGATAACTTGTTTCTTCATTATCATTTAGTTTGAAGAATTTCTTGATTTCCCTCTGTATTTCCACCTTGATCCAATAGTTAGTAAACAATAGATGGTTTAATTTCCATAACTTTGTGAGGTGGTGAGTATTTCTGTTGGAATTGAACTCTAATTTTATAACTGTGTGGTCTGAGAAAGTACACAGTATAATTTCTATATTTCTGAATTTGTTGAGGTCTTATTTGTGGCCTAGTATGTGATCAATTTTGGAGAAAGTTCCATGGGCTGATGAGAAGAATGTAAATTTGGCTTCATTTGGGTGGAATGTTCTGTAGAGATCTGTCAGACCCTTTTGTTCTAGAGCTCTGTTTAAGTTCACTATTTCTTTGTTTATTTTCTGTTTGGAAGATCTGTCCAGTTCATTCAGCGGAGTGTTGAAGTCCCCTGCTACTATGGCACAGTTGTTTATCATGTTATTTAGATCAGACAAGGTTTGCTTTATGTAACTAGTTGCTCCTGCATTGGGTGCATAAATATTAAGAATTGCTAATTCTTCTATTTGGATCTTCCCTTTCACCATTATATAATGGCCATCTTTGTCCGTTTTTATTTTTGCTATTTTAAAGCTTATGTTATCTAAAATAATATAGCTACCCCTGCTTTCTTTTGCCTTCCATTTGCCTGGATGATATTTTTCCACCCCTTGTCTTTTAGTCTGAAGGCATCTTTGTGGGTTTGATGCATTTCCTGTAGACAGCAGATACTTGGCTTGTGGATTTTTATCCACTGTGGCCGTCTATGTCTCTTCAGAGGACAGTTTAAGCCATTCACAATTATTGAGAGAATTGAGATTTGAGGTAGATTTCCATTCATATTGTTGGGTGAAATCCTATTGTTTTGTTCTTCTCCTTGAGCCATCATGAAGTCCACGTTCTAGCCTTTAACTCTTCAATAATTTTACTTTGAAGAGTGTCTATTGTGCTATTTGGTGTGTAATGCAGGTCTGAGTACATCCTGTAGGGCTTGTCTGGTCTTTTCAAATTCCATCAGTGATTGCTTGTCTGGGAAGGACTTTATTACTGCCTCATAGATGAAACTTAATATTGCAGGATAAAGAATTCTAGGTTTGGCATTATTCTGTTTTAGTAGAATAAGGGTAGGGACCCAATCCCGCCTGGCTTGTAAGGTTTCAGTTGAGAAATCAGCAGTTAGTCTGATAGGTTTTCCTTTGTAGTTTATTTGTTCTTTTCATCTCACTGCTCAGAGAATTACTTCTTTCATGTTCACTTTGGTCAGTCTAATAACTACGTGATGTGGTGATTGCCTTTTCACATTGAGTCTCCCAGGAGTTCTGTGT
>CAUYSK010098601.1:0-34297 GCA_963575035.1 Avahi laniger | reverse complement strand
AGGGTAAAGAACAGTGTGGCTCTAATTACAACCAAAGACATCCAAAAATGCAGAACTGAAAAATCAGTTCTTTATCACTTCTGTGTCTTTGCCCATGTAATGCCCTATGCTTGGATTCCCTTTTGCCCCTTATACAAATGTTTTATGGATTATCTGTTCACCTGACCCAGATCCTGGAGATGCCTGCCTACACCACCTGGCAAACTTAGATGTTCTTGATAGACCGTTTATTCTACTGTCAACACACCTCTACTGGAGCATAGATCACAATGAATTTTAAGAATTCCTCCTTCCCATTAGGCTGTGAGTTCTCTGTTTTACCAATTTTTTTCCAGGGCCTGGCAACCTGCCTGGCCTGTGCAGATACTAGTCTGAACAAAGGACTTGAGCTCAAAGGGAGAAGAGTGGCTATGGGGGATCTCAAGGTGGAATATTTCCTTACTGATTCTTCCCTAGATCAATGCCTTTCTCACAATCTTGTAGGGTTAAAAATTTGATTTGATCAGCACCCTGAGAGTGGAGTCATTTCTTAACCTTAGACTCATATTACCCATGTTTGTAATCTGACGATAAGAAGAAGTCCTGAAGAATGAATAGCAGGCTTCATAGTACAGTGTTTAAAAATACAACTCTGAATTTTGTTGAATCAAATGCTGCTATCCCCACTAGCTTGTAGTACTGAGAAGTTATTATATACCAATAAGCCTGTTACCTCACTTGCAAATTAAGTGTAATAATGGTTACCTCAAAATTTAGTTGTGAACAAAGAGTGCAATGCGCACCACGCAATAGGATGAACATATTTGAAACCTGGACTGAGGCGGGGAGGGGGGGCAAGGGCAACACACGTAACCTAAACATCTGTACCCCCATATTATGCTGAAATAAAAAAAATTTAGTTGTGAATGCTAAAAAAAAAAAGTATGGTAAATACATAGCACAATCACTGCACATTCACAATAAGCAATAAATGTTGATATTATCAAGACAGTAACAAATACAAGGAAGATAAAGCTGTGGCTCTTGATGATTAATTCCTTCATCAAATACATGCTTATTGAATGCTAGGCACTATTCTAGATGCATAGATATATCTGTGTACAAAACATAATGGAGTTTATGTTCTAATGTATTTGTAGGTAAACAAAAATACCCAATAAATATGTATTTTATATAATGAGAGAAAAGATGATAATTTTTTTGGAAAAATAATAGAGAATGTTTAGGAAAATCATAAATGCTGAGGTGAGGAAGGGGGAGAGGGATTGCAATTTTAAATCGGAAAGTCCTAGTAGGTATCATAGAGAAGATGCTATTGGAACAAAGACTTGAAGAAAGTAAGCATGAGGATGTCAGGAGTAAAAGCATGCTGGTATATGAAATAGCAAATGCAAAGGCCTTAAGGTATAAAATACTGCTTTTTTCTTGGAACAGGATGGAGGCCAGTGTGGCCTCAAAGTGGAGTAAACTAGGGAAAAGATAGTGGAAAGTGACGTCAAAGTACAAATTGTGTCTGTACATCATTTTAATAATGTTGGCTTTTTTTAGGAGTGAAATGGAAAGTCTTCAGAAGTTTTGAGGACAAAAACAACAAAAGGTGACAGTTTTAGCATCGCTCTCACTATTGCGTTGAGAGCAGACCACACATGAACCAGGGGAGAAGCAGGGTACCCTACCCTAAGCTTAAGATACCCTATCCAGGGTATGTAGCTAAGAAACTATTATATGGATCCAGATGAGACGTAATGCTCAGATCGAGCGGAAACAACTGAAGTGGTGAGATGTGATCAGATTTCTGGATGAGTTGTATTGTGTGAAAGAGAGAAATCAATGATGATTTTAAGATTTTTACATTAATCTATTAGAATTGAACTGTTATCAGTAATGACTGGGAAGACTCTGGGGGGAGCAGTTTAGAAGGGAAGTCAAAGAGTTCTAATTTAAGACATAACAAGCATGAGATTCCTATGAGAAATAGAAATGGAGTGGTTGGATAGACATTTGGGTGCATGGGTCTGAAGTTCAGGGAAGAAATCTGGGCAGAAAATATACATTTGAGGGGCTTGGCCTATAAATGCTATTTTAAGCCATGAGACTGAGTGACAAATGATCAGATCCACCAAGTGACCAAGGCCTGGCTTTGTGGTATTCCAGCATTAGGAAGTCTGGAGAAGAAATGAAACAAGCCAAGAAAATTGAAAAGGGGCAGCCAGTGAGGTAGGAGTAACACATGGTGTGGTTTTCCCACAACTAGCATCAACAGTATCGCGAGGGACCTTGCTAGAAATGCAGTTCTTTTATCCTACCCATGTCCTAGCGAATCAGTGGCTACATGGTGGGGCCCAGCAATTTGTGTTTTAATAACTCTTCAGAGACTCTTATGCATTCTAAAGTTTAGGAACCACTGCTATAGAGGGACAGTAGAATTTGGGGTAAAAATGTATGAACTTGCATTAATCCTCTTAAATGTTAATAAACTGTCATTGAGCCTCTTTGAAGAACCACTGTAATAGATACAGAACTAAGTAGTCACTCAGGGAGCTCACGCTCTAGCATTCCAAGATGCTGGCACATTTAGATTAATGCCTTCATATACTTTTTTTTTTTTTGAGACAGAGTCTCACTCTGTTACTCAGGCTACAGTTCAGTGATGTCATCATAGCTCACAGCAACCTCAAACTCTGGGGCTCCAGTGATTCTCCTGCCTCAGCCTCCTGAGAAGCTGGGAGTACAGGCATGTGCCATCATGCTCAGCTAATTTTTCTATTTTTTGTAGAGTTTGGTCTCACTCTTATGTAGGCTGATCTCCAACTCCTGGCCTCAAGAAATCCTCCCACCTCAGACTCCCAGAGTGTTAGGAATACAGGTGTGAGCCACCATGCCCAGTCCATATACTTTTACATTTCTTATTTTCTCATTTTCTATTGCTGTTAGACATGATTGCTTAAAATAAGTTTTATTCCTCCAAGTTGATTTCACTAACTGCAATTCCTTTCCATTAAACCTGATTAAAATAACCCAAATTTAACTAAGGTTTTAAGCATCCAGGGATAATTAGCATTCCAGAAGAAGAGCTTGTTTACCCAAATGAACTACCACAATGTGGGGGGAGATGTGTGGAGGGGGAGGGAGAGAGAGAGAATCAATAAATATTTTGTTAATTGCCTATTTCAGGCAGATTCTATACTTCTCACCAAGCCCACTCTTGCCACTTCTGCCTTATCAAAGCAAACAAAACAAATAAAATGAGAGTTAACATGGGAATAAAAATATCAAACCATGGAATCAATAGATCAATGTTTTGAAGTCCTCTTTAGTATTTAAGTAGAAAGATTTATCATAAGATTTAGCAATTAAGAGTGATATCAGCTCAACAACTAATTTGGGGAAAATGATTTAACTTCTCAGAATTTCTGCATGTTTAACAATAAAATGTGTACCACTAGTAAACCTTTCCTGCAAACTCACCATGAGGATTGGGATTGGTCTCTTATATATGAAAATGCTTTGTCAAACCAAGAATTAAACAAAGTTAAGTTGATGTTAAAATAAATATAACAAATATACTGCTCATTACAGGAAAGAACTTTAGAACAGGAAGAATGTATCAATCACTAACTTTTAGATAAATACAGCTCATCAACTAGGATTTTTAAAATACCTTAAGGGCTGATTGCATATGTCTATGTATTCTATATATTCCTTTGTGTTATTATTGAAAATACAGGGCATATTAAAACAAAAATTCACATACTCAAATAATTATACATATTCAGATATTATTACAGTTTAGAAATTTAAGGTCTTTTGAATGAAAATAACATATAGAAGATTACAGAAATAAAATGACACACACCCTGTACCTATTATTAAGATTTAAGAGATATTTTCATATTGCTATATTATATTTAGATCTCTCTTTAGGAAAACAAATGTCACAAAAACAAAGTTTGGGCCTCCTTATATCATCTCCCTTTATGACTTTTCAAAGGGATGCACGTTTTCTTAAGGTTGGGGTGTATTATTCCCATACAGATTTTTGTACATGATGCACATATGTATGTACTCATAAACAACACATAGTATCATTCTGTGTTTAAAAATTTGCATAAATAACATTTTTAACTTAACATTATTTCAAAATGTATCAGTGTGGATCCATGTTGCTTAGCCTTCTATTATAAGAATAAAACTGTTTATGCTCTCACACAGAATCAGTTAGGTTGCTTCCACTTTTTTTCCCATACTACAAATAGTTCATTGGCAGGCATTTTCTTTTTTTAATGAGTGCCATTCAAGTGAATTCAGCTGTGGGAAATTGTTCATGGCACATTCAAATCTGACAATTCTGTTCATGAGCCCCTCCTCAACAGCTGTCCATACTAATGCAAGACAATTTCATGTAAAATTAATGTTTCCATAAGAAGGTCTCATGAGAGGAGTTGTCTTTTGTGGTGGGAAATCAAGCACCAAAGGAAAATCATGGACTCCAAGAAGAAATATGTAACAAAGTAAATCAGTGACTTTTGGTGACTTTTGGTGACTTCCCCTGTGATCTGTATAGTATCTAGGCCAATTGGGAAAAGGCTTTCTTTTTTTGTCATTGTTGAAAAATAAAACAGACTTGTAAAAAGAAATTGTTACTACGCAACAGATACTTCTCTTTCTTTGTATTAATCAGGTGGATTATGTTTTTAAAGCAATCAATAAACAAAACTGCCAATAGTTTCTTGACTAAAGATAGCATGTTTGTGATCAGGCTGTTAAAAAGGCTATTTTTCTTGAGTTGACTTGTTCAGGAATTTACTTGCTCCAGGCTACCAGTTAACAATTCTGAAACTGCTATACATGGAATTGAACAATTAGTAATGGTGGTTGACGATGGGAACCTGGTTTCTCACTGTTGGAGTTGGAAGTGGCAGACAAGCAAGGGCTGAAGACTAGAATGATCAATGTGTTTTTGGATTAGGGTTAGACAGAGCAGTATGAACTCATGTTTAGTTTAATATAGATACAGATGGATACTGCGGTGGGCTGATTGGTGACCTCCAGAAAAATGTATTTGTTCTAATTCCCAGAACCTAGGAATATTACCTGTTCTAATTCCTGAAACCTATATGGAAAAGATGTGATTAAGTTAAGACTCTTGAGAAGCGTTTATTTTGATTTTCTTGCGTGGGCCTGAAGCGCAATCTCATGCATCCTTTAAGAGAGGGATAGAGAGAGTATTGGGACAGAAGAGGGGGCAGTGTGACCAGGCAAGCAGAGATTGGGGTGACGTGACCAGAAGGCAAGGAACACTTGGAGCCACCAGAGGCTGGAAGAGGCAAGGATTGCATTCTCTCCTAGAGCCCTGGGGAGGGAGGATGGTTCTGCTAAAACCTCAGCTTAGGACTTCTGGCTCCCAGACTCCCAAACAACAAAAGAAAGTTTTGTTGTTTTAACCTATGGAGTTTGTGGTAATTTGCTAGAGCATACACAGGAAACTAATACATGTATACATAGAAATATTTACAGAAATGTATATATACAGGGGTTAGAATTCACATATATTTACTTGCTCTGTCTGTTGAGTGAGTCTGGAAGTATGGGATCCAGTAACAAAGAGGATGCTGACTAAAAAGGTCTTAAAGTTCCCCTCAGCTTGACAAAACTTTAAGCAGGCTTTTTCCTGACTTTAAGCCCCTGAACTCCCTTTTCTAAAGCTTTTACTTTGGAAAACCGGTGAACCTAAATTCTTTCTCTGTTTCTTTGAGATGTAAATCTTTTTAAAAGCCTCTAGCCAGTTTCACACCCAGGAATGTCTTTCTCCAGGATTTGAGAGCCGTCGCTTTGCCCTGTAACCATCAAGGAAGATAGTGTCCCTTCTCCCAGGCTCAGTAGGGGGATAAGCCTAACTTCCTGGGGCACCAAATTGTGCTCCAAGTCATAAAACTACCTCCTGTCAGGGAAAGTTTACTTTTCCCTCAGGTGAGGACAATTAGCAAACAAAGGTGGCCAAGGATTCAGCCCTATCTTAGCTCTTAAAACCTCTTCAGCCCTTTGTTTTAAGGAGAGCTAAGCTCAGATTGATTTCTGGCCTCTCTTCCCTATTGCAATTGCCTTGAATAAGTCTTCCTTTACTTAACTTTGCTGGGTGCAATTTTGCTTTGACAATACCTGGGGCCCATCCACTGAGTGGTTTAGCCCAGCGTAGGGCCGGCAGTCAGCACAGGCAAAAGTAGGTTACAGAAGTGTGCACTGCTCCAGGAGCTCTGGTGAAGGGAAGGTCACTTTTATGCTGTTTTAACATGCAGTAAATTTCCTAGGAAGAAAATGATCATGTATATCTAGGACAGACTCTTTATTTGAAAACATTTTGTAAAGCCCCACTACCAGTCACTCAAGTCATCAATAAAGCATACCTCATCTATCCCATTCACAGAGATCCTATGTACGTGTAAAAATGTCTAATGAATTCTTTATGTCTGGTCATGCCTGAATATTCACATATTAAAACACATGTTATTTATTATGTGTTGACTTTCTTTTACACTCACTTTATATTTCATTTAGAGCACTATATTGACTTTTAAAAATTACATATTTAGATGAATTATGTTTTGTATGCAATTAGCTTTAGGAAGTGAAACAGCATTGTCTTAGAAAGCACTGGATTTATGATAAGTCAGGCCCGTTAGGTCTGGAACGTATGAGGACCACTTGTTCAGGGAGCTTCTGATTATCTGATTGTTTTCTCTAGTGTGGAAAGAGCTAGCAGGCTGTGACTTCCCAGTGCCCAATCATGCCCTACGCCTGGCAGTGAGAAGCATGGCAGATGCTGGGAGTTGGAAGGGAACAAGAAATAATATTTTCCAGCACCTAGATTTTGGTGTCGGCAGGGAAATTATTTTTCCATGACAAATTGCGTTTATCTTTTATGAAAATTGTGCTCACTTTATAGAATTATACTCACTTTAAATTAACTAGAAACCTGTTATACTGTGTAAGTTTCATTTGCATTTTTATTTCCAGAAAACCCTATTGATTAATTATATATTTTAAATGATATCAAATTCAGTTATCAAAGTCCACCTCTGAGCCTCAGTCTAAAAAAAAAATCTTACACTTTTCATTCTAGGGTAACTATTAACTTATTGCCTAACTTTTAAATGAGTCAGTGCTATATTTAATTGAAAAGGCAACAGAGAATTAGAGAAAGAGCAAAAAGAATGGAATTGAGCTCAATTCCACCATGATTTGTTGTATGATTCTTTGACAATCTCTAAAAATTCTACATGACTAATATTTTAATCGGAAAAATAGAAGTAATAACTGATCTCTAATTATAGTTGCCATAACTAGTACTTAGAAAAAAATATAATAAATAAGAAAATAGACCGGTTTTCTGGCAAAAAAAGCTATTTTTACTTAAAAATAATGAGAAAAGTATTAGAATATTTACTTTCCTTTAAGCAATGACAACATTAATTTATGACTTCTATAGTTGCAGTCAGGACTTAGGAGTGCGGTCATTAAACTAACATTAATTGAACATATGCCAGGTATTATACCAAGTACTTTATGTTATTTCACTTAACTTTCCAAACAATAGTATGAGGCTATTATTAATATATATCCTCATTTCTAAACCAAAACCTGGAAAAGTTAAGTAATTTTTCCAAAGTGTATATAGTCAAGAAATGGCACAGCAGGACATAGAACTTGGTTTTGGTTAATTTCAAGGCTATTTTTTAAGCCTCTAAGTTCTATCTACAGCCTACAGTAAGAGGTGGTTGGCAACAGCATTGGAATATATATAGGGAAATATATAGGAAAAGCTGGATCATCTTAGGCCTTTCTTTAACATTTTTTTTTAACAGAAAGCAAGGGTGAGCTTTTTCCTGTTTTAACTATTATTTCAAAACTGGCCATTAAGAAGTCTGCCTATCTCAATTTCCAGATTTTCACATAAAGATTCTGATTTTTAAGTTTGTCCAAAGCTAGAGAATAATGAACTGTAATGTACTAATGTTAATAATCAATGGTTCATCTACAAGTGGATTTTCAAAAACTTCGTTTGTAGCATTTAAAATGTGTATGTTAAAATGTATATAACATTTAAAATTTGACATATTCCCCAAATTCAATGTAATGCCAGATGATGAAAAAACCCAAAAGAATGCAACAAAATGAATGTGTTGAATAAATGTTGAATGAACTTTATTTTGTCCTTTAAAAAAAGTATACATTTGCCCAATTGGAATAGATCCTCCGATTTTACAAAAAAGAAACTACAGTTGATTATTAGGGAGCTATACTACCAAATTTGTAAAGAAAATATTTGTGTTATTTTAAAGCTTTATTTGGTGAGCTTTTTATTAGCAAAAACATAAGAAAGCTCAGTTTCCCACAAGAGAAATAAATACTAGAAATTAATGTCTCTGAGCCATAGCTTGCCTTCACGTAAGTAGTGAATCATATTCTCCCATCTGTCCCAACCCGAATATATCCTTTAGAGATATATGCCTCTCTGGGAAGAGCATTGGCACATATATTTGTTATTGCTTTCATTTACATACAGTTCTAGCTTTGCCTCTATTTTCCTAGGGCCGCCTTCTGTCCTTCTATGATGTTGAGTAAGAGTTATTTGCTTTATTAGAAAGACACCAGTCACTATCATTCATAGTTGGAAACAAAATCTTTGAATTGACTAGTGAATTATTAATGTATATTTCTCCCTCCCCCCAAAAAATTTACATCTGAGATATCTAATAGTACACATTAGGAAAATATAGGAACTGACAGAACTTCTAGTTTCTATAAAAATATGACCTATATGTCAACTGGGTTCTTTTTCATTTTGAAAATTAAATAATATTGACTGCTATCCCCATATCATGTCCTATAGCAAGTCTAATGCATTCCTCCTTGGTATTTTCAAATATATAGGAGTTTTCATTCTCACAACAACATGGTCATACCAATATTCTTATCTTGTTGGATTCTTAAACACGGCCCTTTCCCTTAGATACTCTAAACATCATTCACTTAAGGCATTTGTGTGTTCAATAGATATTAAACAATAGTAATCTTAGTATAAATAGTACACATAAATAACAGCAGAATAGATAATAGTAATCTGAATACAAGGTATTCTTATTTCGAAATGTTTTTAGCCACTTTTTCTATATACTGGAAATTTATTGCTGTGCAGCTTGCCATTTTCCTGCCGGGGTCTCTGTTTTTCTTTTTTCACACCCAGATATCCCAATTAATTTACTATATAAAACTATTTACTTAACTCTGTCTCTCTCAGTTTGTCTGAACCATCCCCAGATGATTTTATCTTTATAAAAACTAAGATTATTAAGGTACATTCCAAAGCAAAGGTGATTTTCTTCCTGAAAAAGATTCTTTGACTTACTGGTATAAAAGTAATTTAGTCTAAAAAATTTATTGTTAATCTCAAGTAAATAGACCAATTACTTTGCATTAGACACTGGAGATCTAAAGAACAAAATCTCTACCCTTTCAAAATTGACAGTCTATCTGGGATGATAGACAAGTGAAAAGGTCATAGACAGTGCACCAAGTGTTACAATAGATATATGTGGAGTATTTGAGGAGCAGGGAAAATCCAGGAATTATAGCCCTCAGGGACTGGGGGAGGATTCACATAGAAGAAAACATTTGAGCTAAGTCTTTGAGGATGCATAAGAATTTGCTAGGCATTCTCCAAAGGTTGAAGCATTTCAGACATAGGTAAGAGCATTTGTAAACTCATGGAGGTAATTTATTTGGAAAAATAGTAATGGGTTAGCTTTGACAGGGTATATACAGAGTGATGTGATCCAATTAGACAGAAGGTAGGGAATTAAAGTGATGTATTTTAAGACCTAAGTAAGGCAGGCTGTGGAAGTAAACAACAGAGGATTTAAAACAGGTTTCAGGAAAGGAGAATATGGTTTGAACGAATTCTAAAGTTTCTGGTTGAGGTATCTACATAGAGCAGTATTAAAGTATCTAACGGTGGTTTTTAGCTTTGCATTTGAGTTGTGCTGATATTGATGTGCATAATGGGACATAAGGGTTAGTTCTTTAGTAGAACTAACAGAAATAATGTCAAGGTGCCTTTGCTGTGTCATGAGTACATGAGAGGGAGTGAAGGCAAATATGTCAACAAAAATACAAAGGAATAACATAATAAGAGAGAAGATCAGCAGACTAAGGTTGGGACCCTGGGAAAATCTACTTCTAATGGCTAAGGAGAGGGAGAGTCTGAGGTAGGAAAAGGTCTCAGAAGAAAATTAGAAGAATTAGGTGATAGAGTTGTCTTAGAATCGTAATAAAAGAATTCAAGAAAAAGGGAGTTATTAACAGTGATAAATGATGCAGTCATATCAAATAAGAAACAGATTGAAAAATATTCATTGGATTTGACAAGTAGAAGGACAGAAAATATAGAGAAAGCAACTTTATTGGCATGACTAGGATAAACATAGATTACAGTGAGTAGGAAATGATCAGAGTAGAAGGATACACTCAGAATTTGGTGATGATATCAACACATTAAGGCCAGAAAACAGGACTTACTTATCATGTAACAGATGTTCAACAAAAGTTTATAGATAACTGAATGAAGAAACGAATGATGAATGAAATTCTCAAGTTCTCTGTATCCACATTGAAATATCGATTAAATTTTAATAGGCATACCTTTCAAATTGTGACCAACTTTCATTAGCAGCAAATATTTAGTCAAGGGTTTCTGTTATTTAATTGGTTCACCATTTTGGATGACAAAACATAAAACAAAACATTACAATTAATTTCATAAAGCATAAGAATGAGATTAGAGCACAAATAGGTAAGTAAATTGATAGAGTTGAGATGTTTTTCAAAAAAAGTTTAGCATTTTAATTGAAAATGAAGAGAAGAAAATATTCGGAATCCCAGCTCATGTCTGAAGATCAATAAAAAGTACAGTCCCGGTTTATATTACAATTGTACTTTTTCTGGATATTTAAATATGGCTCCGACAAAACTTTCAGTGGCTCTGAACCTTGCTGCTCATCAGGATAATTCAGAGTTTTTAAAAATAGAGATCCCTGGGGTTTAGCCCCAACTAATAAGAATTAGTTGAGATGAAATCAAGAAATGTTTGTTTTAAAAGCATCCTTGGTGATTTGGGTAGCACTCATCTGTGACTAGCCATGACATTTGGGAAGCACTAACTTGGGTGTTCCTTGATCACTTGTTAACTATTTCTAGTTAAGGTTTTACCTTGGGTAGATTATATAATTTCTCTAAACCTTAGATTCCTCATCTGTAAACAAGGTAAAAAACAATACCTATCTTACAGGATGATTCATGAGGTTTGAATGAAGTATTGCATATTAAGAACTTAACACTCTCCTCCTCATCTGGTCTCGGCTCCTCTTCCTCTTCCCTTCTGTTCTCCTCTTCCTCCTCTCGTCTTATCTCCTCTTCCTCGTCCAGTCTGGTCTCCTCCAGTAACTATTTTTAAATTATCTAAACAATATTTTATGTTTTCACACTTCCTAGTTATCATTACTTATTCATCATAATGAAAAGTTACTAATTCGACTAATATTTTGGGGTGATCATAGCCTGATAATATTAATTGATAAATATGTGGTGGTCATTTTACCAAAATTAAAAAAAATTAATAAACAAGTCTATGGCTCTCAATTGATTCTAACATTTTAATCTAGATCCTTGCCAAGCTTGATAAATTTTGCTTTTGTGATCACCTACAGACTATTTCTTATATTTTTTCATGTGCATTTAAAGATGCAAAATTCTCAATTGTTTTCCACTAACCAAATGTAAAATATATTGATAGGACTAATAGGTTGTCCTACAAGTTAAAGCTGGTTGCCAAAGCTGAGATTAGGTAGGTTGTAAAGTGACACTGGACATCAAACAAGAGTGAAAAAATTTGTGCAAGTTTTTGATCAATGTAAGATCATTTTGGTTCAATTTATTTATCCTCTATACTCACATCTATGGCTGGTGGAGTGCAAGAAATCAAGCAAATCCTTATCAATGACAATCAACTAATTTAAGAGAAACATTTCACATATAGCATAAAACCTGGGGGCTACCCATTATTGAGATCCTTATTACTGAAATTCATGGTAGATCTATGAGAAGCTAAAATGTAAGCAGTACATTAGGACTGTACATCTGTCACTTACTGCATTTATCTGCATTTTTTTTATTTATTAGCAAGAATGTAGCAGATTATTTAATTTTTGGTTTCAATAAAAGTTCAATATATTTCAATGTAAGCTTGGTTTCAATATAAGCTAAGCTCTTAATTTCTTACACTGCTGAAAACATTTAAAAAATATTTGTATAAATAACCTATCTTGATAAACCCCTGGCATTTTTTTCCTCAATGAAACCATCAGAATAGAAAGGATGAACTAAACAAAAAGTGATCTATTAGGTCTCTTTGCAAAATTGCACACATACAAACACACACACAGATAGCAGTTTTTCACAAATGACGTGAAAATTATCTAACCAACTCAATTTAAATGCTGCCAAGCATCCATGCAATCTGGTTTCCTTCATTGATAAAGTTCCCACCCCTATTCAAATTTAGACTTGAATTATTGGTAAAATTAACTCAATTTATCACTAAATTGTCACCACACAGCTACAGAATTATAGGATACTGGAATTTCAATCAAAAGGAATATAATTATGTTCATCCATGAAAGCCTTCTCTGTTTCCTCCCCAATTTGAAGGAAGTCATTCTTATATGCTATTACAGAACTGCATTTCTCTTTCTGATCTACAGTTTTACATTAGAGAGTATAGCTATAGATCAATTATATATGTACACATATATATTATATACAGAAAGAGTGATTTCTGGATTAATATGTTTGTCCACTGGACTGAGCTCTATGGGTAGAGAGATAAGATATCCTTTCATTCATCATGATATCCCCAGATCACAGTTTCTGACACAGTACAGACTCCCCAAATCCCCAAACCCAAAAGAACATTTAAGATCCTTTCTACTAGAGGCATATAATGTCAAACTCACTTTGGTTAGAATCCCTGCATATTTTCTTTTCTGCTGGCCAAAGTAGAAAAGGATCTTTAAAATTGTTCAACCCTGGGAAGTTATTTAATTATTAGAGTTGATGCTTTCTTATTCAAAGATCTCACCATAAAGCCTATCAATTGTTCTGGGAAGCAGCATTATTTTAGCAATTATCACCAGCTATCATTAAAGCTAGTCTTCGCAGAGGTGAATAGCATAGTAATTTCCTTTCTCTATGATTTAAGCTAATTCATGAAAATATACTAAGCTAGGCCATTACTCAGAGTTAAATACTTTCAGATGATAACTGAGCCTTCTCAAATTAAATAGCATTTAGCTGACTAAAAGTGTAATTTACTTAAAAGTATTAATGGTCTTGAGAGAATTAATGCTTATGCTCAAATGTAATTACAAACTCTCTGGCTATAAATTATTTCTCTAATATCATCTGAGACTCAGGAAAGGTGTCTCAAGGAATGCCATGGCCTAATTTGTGTGAATGTTTCTATGAAAAATTTATAAATTCACTATGTCTTATAGAGACTTGCCAAATGTATTATCCTAGGAAAAGGGATCAACAAGCTCCTAGAAGACGTGGTGAGTTTCCAGTTATAAGTCATGTGATTGCCAATCAGTGGCCCTGGTTGATAATTTTTTAATTATATCATAGCTACTTTCAAAGTTCAATTATTTGGTTTTTTTGATATGGTCTGCTCTTTGAATTGATGTTTTCTTTCACTTCATCAGAGATGAAACATTTTGAAATGATATTCTTCAAAATATGTTCAATTGTTTTATGGGTGTTTTTAAGAATTCCATATAGTTAACAGAAATAAAATATAATGTATGTCTTGTTTTACTTTCTTATTAGCCAACAGATGGTATAAATTTTCCTGCTTTTGTTCTCTAAAACCTGAAAGGTAGAAATATGGAATTGTATCTCAGTCAAGTTTCATAGCAGCCATTAACATAGCTATCCTTTAAGCAAATAAATTGTTATATTGATGTGTTTATAATTTAATTTTGTTAAAATACTAATATGAAGAAGCATATGATAATATTTTTTATTTATCTTGGTGAATAATAAAATATATTGTCTTTATTGGAGTAAAAAATACCTCTATTTAGATATCCGACACATCTACATTTATCTAGATTTGAAAATATCAGTATTATAATAAAAATTATGTTGCACATTTTATTGACACTATTGACATATTAAATATTAAACAAATGAATAACATTTTAATACAAAATCCACATTGTATTTTTGAAAATATCAGAACAGAATGTTTTATAAAGTTTATATGTGTTTATGTCATAGATATACACTGTAAAATGGAGAAAAAGTTATTGAAGTTAATGCACTTTTGCTGAAAAAAAAAGAATATATTTTGGTAAACTAAAAAACTTCTGATATTAGAGCCACAGGGTAGCACAACTATTGGGCTTTCTCCCTGGAACTGATGGTCCTGTTTGAAATCTGCCATTATAATAGTGATAGTAATGTTTAAAAAGTTTTTGAGTCATTATCTTGTTATTCTAAATATATCGCGTTTATACTCAAATCACCCTAAAAAGATAACATTCTATCAGGTTCATCAAATCTAACTTTCTGGGATTCCCAGATTGTAGCTCATTTCTCTAAGGAGATGCAGGTAACTCATTCTGCCTTGTATTTAAATAATTTTATTATGTAATGCCTAATTCTTCTAGCAACTAAGTAGAAATACATAAAGAATCATATTCATGGTTTTCCAAATTTTCTCTATACTTCTCAAGTTGTGGAGCTTGGACCATAAACCAGTACTTAAAAGGAATGGAATATGTAACCTAAGTATCTGTACCCCCATAAAATGCTGAAATAAAAAAAAAAAAGGAATGGAGCACTGAGGAGTAGTCCCTATGATCTATATTTCTTTATCCTAAGGCAAATACATTTTCATAAACATTATAATTTGATATAATATAATAAGAAAATTCAGATAATCAAAATACAAATCAATCATTGATAACTGCACTATCCAGAGAGCGCATTCCCACACTTCCGTATGGAATACAGGATGGCTCTGGCATATTGGCAGCAGTGGAGACATAGCCTATCCCAGTGTGATCACAGAGCTGTAGGAAAATGCACATAAGAGAAGCCAGGACAGAAAAAGAAGATAACAGTAGCTTAAAGGATTTGTTTAGAAGGACTTCTAAGATCTTTGGGGACTTGTAAAACACTTAAAGAGTTTGATAAGAATTTGTGGTCCTGTAATGGCAAGTGTGGGAACAATTAGTGAAAAATGAATTACTACTTTCCAATTTACATTCTATCTGAAATGGCCTGGGGACACACGCACTATAATACGTTATGAATATGCTTGTGTTTCCACTCTGAGTCACACAATGATGCCACTACCATTTCTAGAGGATTGTGCTGTGTATTAAGAAGGTCTTTCTGTACTAGAAAAGCATAAAACTAGTTTTGATAACTTCTTAAATTATAATGTAGGGTTATTTAGCTAGCTTAATCTCCTTTCTTAAATTCATCTCAGAGTTAATAGCCCTGAAAATTAAGAAATGTTTGAACCTTTTAAAAAGAACATATTTTGTTCTACAGTTGAAACAATTTTAAAACGCATAGAGAAAACACCATCCTTCACTTTTCTAAAGGAGTTAAGAATTGCTTCAGTGTACTCTAAATGATATAAAATATGGGTAATATCAACCGACCACATTTCAAAAATAAGTATTAAAGACTCTTCAACTTGTTATTAAAAAGTAATATGGGTATGGTGGCAGCATTATGTGTGTGTGCATGAGTGTGTGCATGTCCATGTATGTATACATGTTTTGGTTTGTAAGGATATTAGGCAGTAAGAAAAGATGATGCAAAATTGTAATTCCAAAGAGTTGTGTGTTATGGGCCCTTCAAAGGACCCATATTTTATTTTACTTTATTCCTTTGGGAGGAAAATACTTTTTGTTCCAAACCTGAGTTTATGTTTGCATGTTGCATGATCAAAATTATGACTTTAACCTAAGGGGATTTTATAAACATATTAAAAATTATACCCAGCATATCATTAGAAGACTTTTTCTTTAGGGATTGGCCATTCTAGACTTAAGAATGAGTTCAATGCTACTGTGTCAAGGATTTCACAAAAACAAAAGAAAAACATCTTATATTTTGGTGGGATGTTGTAAACTTCTTTAAAATTGCAAAGTCAAGATACTTATTAAGTGATTTTACAATTTAGTTATTTTTGTTACCCAGTGCTTTTTATATGAAGCAGGTGTTTTTTTTTTTTGTAGTCTTCTGGCTTATTCTTCACCCTAGAATAATTTGACATCCGTCTGCTCAAGTAAATTAACATCCTATCTCAGTAGACTCATTTGGCCTAAATAAAAAGTTCAAATGCTAATTTGTGGGCTAACCCATTTGACCTCCTCCATTCAAAATATAACACGTTATCAGCCTTTCCACTAACAGACACTGACGAGCTGTGAGCTTTCTTTCTTGTTCTTGTCTTTTTAACTGACGTTTTAATTGACCTATACTTGTGATCCTGAGTAATACAGATACCATAGACTGGAATGTGAGAGAGGTAATGTGGTATAGAAACTAGAGGTAGTGTGGTAAAGTTGTTAAAAATATTGCCAAAAGTACAGGTATCTCTTAAAAAAAAACAAAAAACCAAAAACCTGTGTGTGTGTGTGTGTGTGTGTGTGTGTGTGTTTGTGAGACAGTGAAAGAGAGAGAGAGAGAGAACAAAAGAAAGAGTGAATACTAATTTAGCATTGGATGTAGAACTATATGTGAAAGGCAGTATGTAATCACACAACATTAGTTACAAAGATTTACATGACCTTGCCATTTGATATTATTTATAAAATATTAGCAGAGTATAGGAGGATTTAGAAGGATGACTTCTTTCTTTCATAAATAAAAACTGTGCTAACTTATTTAACAAACATCCAGTAAGGGTCTACTATATGTCAGGCAGATAAGTGGGCTCTTTCTCACAGAAGACTTCTTCAGATCTTAAATCTATAGCTATAACTATTTTAATTGAGCTTAACATGCACAACTTTTCAATATCATGTAAATTTCTAAGAAGGGAAAAACATGGGCTGGAAGGAGAAGCCTATATTCGGAATCACAGAGACTCAAGTCTAAGTTTCAGTTCTAGGACAGGAGCCTCAGATTCTATTAATATGGGAATGAGTTCTCATTGAATGCATAAGCTTAAATTCAGAAAATTTAGAAAAATAAACGTATCAGCAAACAGCTGATAAATTTATCTATCGAGACTTCTGATCAGGAAATAGTGGACATCAATGAATCACCTTTATGTAAAAGACTTTCTGCACAAATTTTAAATAAATGAGTTTTGTTCGTAAATGAAAAACTAATTGCATATATATATACATATACATATATAGTGCATATATATACAGTATATATCTTAGCTATTTTAATGTAATTATTTACATAATTTACTAAGTTTAAAAGTGTAATAACATCCCCAAATTATTCCTATGATTCATGTAAGATAGCAGCATGTATTTCTATTGTGGTTTACACATAAAGAAAGATAGACCCAGACTGTGCATATTATATCAGACAGCAAAGAGCAAAATGCATTAACAGAATATACTGTCTCCTATGTCCCATTTTTCCTTTATGATATTGCAGTGGATTTAATCTTACTAGTTTGAGTCCTAACATTTCAATAAGCATATAGTTAATCATAAAAAAAAACATTTTTGGGGGCCTTTTATGTGATAGGCAACTACAATCATATTAATATAAGTAAGAATTAGACCCAGTTCATTCTTCAGAAAATCTGCAATCTCTCAGGTGGAGCAAATCGAAATAAAGTAAAGAGAAACTAATGAGATAACTGTAGAGATTGAGATGTGTATAGACTAATATAGGAGTACCAAGAAAAACACTTAAGCAAATATGTTGGTATGTTAGAAAATTTCCTGTCCAAGGGACTTATACAGCCACCATCCAATTCCCTTCCCTCCCTTTGATGAGTACATTTTGTATTCTCTGGGGCATTCCCTTGAGCAATTTCACAAATCACTTTCTCTTAATTACAACATAGAGTTCTGATGGAATTAGTAACAGATGCAAGCCACCAACTTCTGTCTCCAGTGTGAAAGCCATCACTTTCAAAACTCCACATTCTTTCTAGGCTTACTTGGTTCTTATTTTCTGAGTCTGGTTCCAACCTTCCCATCAGTTCTTCCAAAAAAATTGTCTGCTTAGGTTAAGAGTTGCTTTGTGTTGTTTGCACTGACTAGCTTGTTATAATATCTTTATCTATTTACTTATCTATCCGCAGTGTTTTCATATGAAGATATGCCAAAGAAAATTCTGGCTAGACTTTCTTTTGAGTTTAACAAATACTTCGTGTTCATATTTTTTGCTAGTGTCTGAAAACAGATATCAAAGATAAAAATCATTTAATAAGTTAATATTGACATGATTTCTTTCATTCTAAAGTTTTATTATCTTTTAAGAGGACAGGCCTGCATGTTTTTCAGATCCAATTTTATAGCAGATTGTCTGTTGCTAAGCATTGCAGAAAAACAAATGTAACTTGGGGGTACAAAGAGAAAATTATAAAAATTCACCAAAAGAAATACAAAAATTAAATGAATCTAAAAGTAAGAAGTTATAAGAAGAATAAATTATGCTACCTTAAACCAAGGGTTAACTGCCTAAGTAGTCTTTGATTATAAAATTATAATTTAAGTGAAAAATAATTAACCAGCACATAAAATGAAATAATTCGGAGAATGTTAGTCCATTGTTTTTATTGCCAAGTGATCATTTGTTTTATTCTATAGATAATTACCGGGAAAATACTATTGGGGAAAACATTGAAAACTCTTATGTAGTTATGACTGAAGGTGACATGTGAATAAGGCTTACTGAGGAATATTTCAAGAACTTGTAGCCGTTTTGTAAGAGAGGTATGTTGGCTGTAAAATAACTACTTGCTCTGGATAGTTTCAATATGATATTATAATATGAATTTTCCTTCAGGGTATCAAGCAAGGAGAGTCATTCTTGCAAGTATTCCCAATGGCACTAAACAATGAACATTGTCTGCACAGAGAAGTCATGACCCTCATTTTTAGTCTTTCTTGTTTAGGAGTGAACCTCTTCATCTTTCTCTCTTTTCTATACATACATCCATTTTGTTTTTAAATTATTTTTGACCAAAAACTTCACCCTTTATTCCCTTTCAAGGATATCAATTTGTCCCTGACAATTTTATCTTCTATCTCCTCTGATGTGTTATTCCACTACTTCCTAGGTGCCCCTTCCTCCCCGCATCTCCACTGGGTCCATCAACGTGATCTTCAAACATACAGTATCAACATATTTAAAGATTTTAAAACAAATGTCTTTAATTGTTACAACCTCTACTCAACTGGCTTAGATTTCTCCTTTTCATAATTTCACTTTTTAAACAAGTGGTCTACCTTCACTGTTTCCACTTGGTTTTCCATTTTTTCACCTTTTATCCATTGCAATCTGTCTTCCTTTCTACGAGGTGAATTCAAAGTTCTTAGTTCGCATCTACTCTGTCTAATATATGACACACTATGTCTCCGGAACAACTTTCCACTCACGAGGGAGGTCTGGTGAAAACACAGACTACACCTCATCAGAGAAAATCAAGACAAACTACTAAAATCAATCAATCTAATTCCCTTATTATAAACATGAATGTCTCCAACCTTGGCTTCAGTGATGATATTCAGCCACTATTCATTAATTTATTATCTTAAGAGATATTAAGCCATTATCAAGTAGCAGGCATCATTACAGATTCTAAGGTATAAACCTGAGAAACACATGGTCCCTGAATTTGTGAGGGGGAAGAAAGTACACAAATAATTGTAAAAAATGTGATAAATGCTATAATAGAGATATTTGCATTGCAGTATAGTATCAAAGAATCAGACTCATTTTTAAAAATCTTGATATAAATCACTGTTTCTATTCAAGTATGTAAAATAAAAAATTATTCTGCACAAATCTTTTCCTTCAAATGGGAATAAACAAAAAATGGCTTCTAAATATTTCTGTGTGAATGACAATAAAACATTATGTACTCTTTTTGTAAAATAGATATAAGTGTAAAAACAATTATTTTGAATTGTATTGTTAATTCTGATTAACATTGTAAATAGAAATCATTTATCTTCATTGAACATTCATGAAATTAATCATTTAAATAGCACTTCAAAGTTAGTGCATTTGAAATGAGGAAACATAGAACTACAGACTTAAAGCTGAAGGGAACTTAGAGAACATTTGATCCAAACTCATTATTATACAAAGAAGGAACTGATGCTCTCGAAGACATGTGCTCCAAATCACACAGATTCTCTGGGCATTAATGAATTAGAATCCAGGATGTTCTGCTGAAAATGATCTTTCTACAAACGTGCAAACAGAGCACAATTATGTCTGTATAGTGAAAGGCATACACTTCTTTCTGAAAATATTTACAATAGCCCAGAGAAAAATATTTTCATGAGGACTATATGTTTTTCCACCCCCTAATTTTCTCCAATTATAAAATTATAAACCAACTCCTAAACACAGTGTTAAACTCCCAGGAATCCTCAAATAGATGTTACTTAATATAACTGAGATTGTATTGCCCTAAGAAATGACAATAAGGGTATAAAAGTCCTAGAAACAGCTTTCGCATCTCATAAAAAATTACAAGCTGTTCCCCCCAAAATGTCATGGATAACGCAACACATGTTTCCTTTATCTGTCATCTGATCACTTCCTTTTAGGAAAAAATCTACAACTCTTTAATTCCCATTGAAAAAATTACTTGCCAAAGGCAGAGGAGAATTTGGTGTCCTCAAACCTGTCACATATGCATGTTTACAGGGAAATCACATCTTCTCTGTGGTGAGGGTTAGTTATTAAAGACAGTACATAGAACAAAAAAGTTAATTTGTTTGAAACCACCATAGACAATCCCTCAGAAGGGCACCACATTGGAGATCAAATACTAAGTCCCACTAAGTTTACTCCAGGCAGTTTTTCTCCTTAGTTAGAAACATATCACTCCTACGAGGCAAAAGCACCAGATGAATGACCTGCCCTGCCACAAGAGCTTTTTGGTATGAAAAATACAACCTGTACTTTTCATGTATGAAAAGAGTCTTTAAAAACTGGGATTTCATTCAGCGTTATGAAGTGCTCACATTATGAGAAGCACAGGAGTAACTTCGGAAATTGTTGAGGTCTCCCACCTCACATTCACTTGGGGGGATACACTCATGGCAAGGAATCACCTATAATTTATAAGTGGTTATTTGTCTCCCCTATTTTTGTTGTTGAAGAACACGTATCATTGAATTTCCATAAGACACATGTGCAATGATGCTATTCCACTTAATCCATATTCTTTCTCATATTTCTATATCTTTATCTAGACATAGATATATATCAGTGCTCAACTATACACGTTTGTAGTATAAGAAATGTTTTCATGGTATAAGTTTGTTTCGGGAAACTAATTTTGTTAAAACAAAATTCTAATAGTAATACAATTTTTAAAATATGTAACTATTGTGTAATTAATTTGTCTGATCTTTGTCCTGGGTTCCTAGGAGAGAGCTTGATAGGAGTGTCCTATCATGTCCTATTCAGGGTGGGCCCCAACGACTACACATGAGTTTATGCTCATGAGATGACTAATGGTGGTCCTTGAGATAGTGTCATAATGGAGGATGATCATGGCAGAGTGACCAACTATGTGATCAGTAGGCTAGGGCTTTGATCTATGTAAGAACAGCCTCAATTTCTGACCTCCAGAGAGTGGAGAGGCTAAAGATTGCTTCTAATCATTTGGCCAATGATTCAATTAATCATATCTGCATAATAACCCCTCATAAAAACTCTAGACACCTGAAGTTTTTGAACTTTTTGGTTGGTGATACACACTGATGTGCTGGGAATGCAATGAATCGTGAGCTTCAAATTTGGAACCCTCCCAGACCACACCCTATATGTCTCTGCATTTGACTGGTCCTTATTTGTGTCCCTTCTAATAAAACTGTAATCATAAACATAGCACTTTCCTGAGTTCTATCAGTTGTTCTATTAAATTATTGAACTGAGCTCTCAAATTTGTTGCCAGGTGATCAGAAGTGTGGGTGGCCTGGCAACCCCAGAGCTTTCAACTGGTGTCTCAAGTGAAAAGCGTCATGTGGATGCCTGTGCCCTCAACCTGTGAAGTCTGCACCAAATCTGGATAGTATTGGAATTGCATTGCAGTAATCATGTCACAAACATGACTAACACTATGTTTGAATGAACAGAGAATGTGTTGCTTGTTTACTATGCAGTTCAACTAATATTCCTCAAGAAGCTGTATCTACTATGTGGTGGATAGAAAATTAATTTAATCCAATCTGTTAATTTAAATAGTTTCTTTACTAAAGAACTGATTCTCCAGGACTTCCATATAGCCCTGGCTATTCTTCCAGACAAGAACTCAGTGGATGGGTCATATACAAACTCACGAAAAAGGATAAAAGTCAGGAGTCTTGAGTATGCTTTCCTCTGCCTCCTCTGTCACCAAGGCACTGTCTCTTATCTGTCTGGAGGTGGGTCTTCTTTTTTGTATTCACAAATTTGTCTGTGTTTAATATAACTTGGGATCTCTGTTGAAGCTTGATGACCACTGCCAGTTAGATCTTCCTTTCCTAAAGCTCCTAGCTCCATAGAATTTCCAAGATGTGTAGTCCACTCTCCACCTTTACTGCTGGGTTAAGTTGCTTTTTTCCATGCCTGGCCCAATTGCAGGCCCAAAGACACTCAAGGCTGCTTTCTGCATGTCCTCTCAGGGAAATCTGATGTGAGAACTCATGGGTCTTTCCGTTCTACATGGGATACAAGGAAGCCAAACTCCCTCTGTCCCTAGTTGAGGGAGTGTCATCTCAAACTGAACAGGAATCCATTATGATCAAATTCTCCCTCTACCTTGATATGTCTTTTTAAAAATATAATATATCTTGAACCAGCTCAAATTCCTGTCCCTCTTCTCTTCCATTTCCCCTCTTGCTAGAGAGAGGAAAGCTCTCTACCCCATTCTCCACATTATTACTCAGTGTCAGAGGTCTGAAGCTACATATGAAACCATGATTTAATGGGGAAATTAAAACAAATCAGTTTTTCCTGTGAGTAAATACCCAATAGCGGGATTTCTGGATCAAATGGTAAGTCTACTCTTAGTTCTTTGAGATATCTCCATACTATTTTCCATAGAGGCTGTACTAGTTTGCAGTTCCACCAACAGTGTATAAACTTTCCTTTCTCTCCACATCCACACCACCACATGTTGTTTTGGTACTGGAGTTAGGTGATATTTCATTGTGGTTTTGATTTGCATTTCCCTGATGATTAGAGACTTTGAGCATTTTTTCATATGTTTATTGGTCATTAATCTATCTTCTTATATCTTTGACTTAAATTGCACGAAAGCAAATCATCTAATCAAAATATTGGCACCCTTCTAATATTCTGAAATAATTAAAAAATCAGTTTAATTTTTTTCAAAACATTACCTTTTATTAAACAATGATATGGATTTATATTTATTTATTTAAAGTAATAAAATATGTGTATGTGGCCAATATAGAAAACCACAGTTTTGTTAAAGCTGAATTAGGAATTTATCTACTTTTCTTCATAATGGTATTCAAATAGGATTGCTGAAGAAAAATCAATATTTAAACTACTTAATTTAGTCATTAATATACATTCATTTTGCATCATGCTTTTTAATGATATTGCTGAAAATTTACCAACACGGTAACATGGTTCGTGTAAATCATATCATCTTTCTATGTTTCAGTATTTCAGATTTATTTGAGCTGGAGCCAAATGATAAACAAGCTCACAATAATTTTATCTAGACCAATGGAATGTATTGGATAATAGAGTTGCCATACACTTTTATTTTTAACAAATAAAAGATATGATAAATATCTAGCATTAGATTTCTCACAATTTGAAAGAACTTTATATCATATTATCTCTGCTGTATAAGCAAGAAATGAAAATGCTATTTTAAGATGAGAATTCTATGTAACTTTTCTTCCTTAACAAAAAAGTAATGTACATTTACTCTACAATTTGAATGTGCAAATAAGCAAAAACAAAATAAAATAATCTAAAATTCTACTACTCCAACAAAAAAAAAGCCTTTAATATTTTGCAATATGTAAAATCATTTAATCCTATGCTTCAGGAATAAAAACTAGTTGTAGTATCTTTCAGTGTATACTTGCAGATCTTTAAAAATGCATGCATTCAAAAACATTTATAAAAAATAATATCACACTATGCATGGAATATTGTCTTATATTTTAACACTAAATAATAAACAAAATTAGGATATTAACAAGTTTGGAACACTTTCATAGTGGAATTAGGGAGGAATTAAATAATAACAGCAATAGCTTCCATTTACTGGCACTTAATAAATACAAGAATTGTGCAAAGAGATTTATATATGCTATTTTATTTAATACACAAAACATATGAAGTGGGCACTGTCATTATTCCTTTTATTAATTTTTTTATAGGTAGGTTAAAAGTGGTTAAGTCAACCACCCAAGCTTATGTAGCTGGTAATAAATAGTGAGGATATTTGAACTTCAGACTATTTACAATTTAAACTCCACGTTTAATGCCTGAGAGAATGAGCCATGTTTACCTGCTTTTTCTACAAGTTTCCAAATCTAGATACAGGTTAGCCAATTATCCCAAATTACTTCAAAACTCAGCAAAGCAAATGTTTGCTCTTCCTTCTCACCTTATTTTTCAAACTATGTCCATTACCACTTCCTATTTCTCAGATACATGATGACTTTACCTATGGTTTACCTCTTATATTAGCTCGAGAACCAAAAATAACTTATCAAAAGATAAAACTAAAAGTTTATTTTTACTAAAACCAGTAAAAACAGGATGACAGATGCTATTTTTAACTTTACGTTAATAATTGCATTTGTATGTTTTCCCCAAATGTTGATACAATTATTCAAAAATCACTGCACCCATTTATTCCTTTGCAAAATCCATACCAAAGTTTTTTTTTCTCCCCTTCTCTTATAGCCAACTTAAATTTAGCGAAAGACAACTGTTGTGTTGTCAAATCGTGAAATGCGTTTGGGCGAAGTGATGGGAGTTGGTTGATGAGCAATGAGAGCTGCTGCTATTTCTGAGAAGACAAGTTTAATATACATGACTCAGTAAAAATAATCTCTTGTGTCTCTTCTATGCTGCCTTGTTTTAAAAAATTGATGCATTCTTTAACATTCATCAATTACAGACATTTTGTTTAAAAAGGGCAGAAATTTTGGTCTCATTCATTTAAAAAAGTTTATGTCTATTAATGTAATTTATAGATACAAATTTATATATTAATTTCAATATGGTAACTGTACTGTGGATTATAAAAATAGCTCCACAATGTCTACCAGGAGATATTTCATCATAGGAAGACAGTTAGAAACTAACTGAAGGTAAATTCTCTTACTGGTTTACATTCTTCTAAAATTTTGACTGCCCTGCAAATCTAGATTCACAAAGTATTTGCATTATGCAGCCAAGTTTAAATTTATCCCCTGGTAAAAAAGTTCTTTTAGAACATTTCTTCTATTCAACATGGAGTACTAACATTCATTTGATGTTTTTTTTTCATATTGAGATTATTTTTTCCCACTTTACTGTGTGATGATTACATGAAGTAATTGTGATACTGGCATATGCAGAACTTAATTAGAGCATGCCTATGTGACGAATGATTCCAGGATTGAAAATTCCTTCAGTAAAGAGCTATAAAATATTCTTCCAAATCACTCCAGATTTGGAATTTTATGTGGTGATTAGATACTGCTTTTACCATTTCTAAATGGCACTCTGAGCATTGAACTTGGCTTGGGAGTGGAGAAAGAAGGAAAAAAAATTCCAGTAATTTAGTAAACACGTAACAGAATATTAGAAAAAAATTCATATATGCTACCACCTCTGTTTCCCCACTGCCCTGTTTTATCTTGCTACTAGTGACATAGGAGCACAGTTTACTTGAGGAAGTCTATTATATTTGTTCATAGACTTGGAAGCAGACTGCTTGGATTGAAATCCTGCCTCTTCACGTACCAGGTGTGTGACCTTAAGCAAGTTACTCATCTGAAAATAACTTAATTACACTACCTAGCATTCTAGATTATTATAAAGATCAACTAGATAATATGTGTGGATAAAATACTTAAGATAAAACTCATAGTGTGTACTGTCTCTATATATGTGTTTCTAAAATAAAATATCCTCATTCCCTATGTTTGTAATAGTTACATCCATTTAATAATTTACTCATTTGCTTATTCCAAAAATATTTACAGAGTACTATAGCTGTTTCTCATTTTGGGGGGGCATAAAAAAACTTTGTCTAATGTGACAAGAAACAATACCTGTTGATACATCATAGGTTTTAAGAAATTAATCAAAAAGAAATCCAATGTGTTCCATCTATTCCTTTTTATATATAGAAATGGCATTCCAGATAAAATGTCATCTCATTCTGTACCTGAGCCAAAATGGTAAATCCAATACAAGAATAAATAGTCTTAACATCCAGGGAGAGCAAAAGAAAGGACCTGCTTTAGAGTATCCCCTAGGACATGTCAGATATTGTGTGTGTGTGTGTGTGTGTGTGTGTGTGTGTGTGTGTGTGTGAGAAAATAAGTAAGCACTCAAAGACTAATGGAGGCATGTCAAAAGACATAAGGATTTCCTACTGACAAAATTTGGGGCACATTGAATATTGAAAAGAAATGACTACAGTTTATTTTACTGCGATGAAGAGAGAAAAATACGAGTCCATAATAATGAGAGACAGAGAGAAAGAGAGAGGTAGAGAGAGAGAATCATTTGCCACATTGGAAGTTTCTAGCACATCAGTTCTTTACTTTGACTCTTGGTAATCCAGAGTAACTCTCATTTTAGGTGGAGCTGTAGCTTACACACAACTGATGGAGAAAGCTCTTCTTTACAGTAATATGCCAGCTTATGAATAGAAGGGATGGTAAAATTACAGTTATTGTTTTGCAACCTGCAAAGAAAAATGATTCAGTCCAGCATCATCAATGGATGCTAAAAACAACTTGGGGTGCTGTTCTAGAATAAAAAAGACTAAAGAGGCAAAACATAAATGTAACATGTAAACTTTGACTGGATACTGTTCAAAAGAAAAAAATAAAGCCATAAAATATATTTCCAAAACAACTATAAAAATGTGAATATGGACTGTTTACTAGAAGATGCTGGAGAATTATTGTTAATTTTCTTACATGTTGTATGATTATAGTTACAGAAGAGAATGTTTTACTCTTTGGAGTTCAATCTGAAGAGCTATGATGTGTAATTTTGAAATTATTCAAAAAACAGTGATAGCATAAACAAATATTGTAAAATATTAACAATTGTTGAACTAAAAGTGTAGTGATTCAAGTCTTCACTGTAATATTTTTAAAATTTTACTACATTTTTGAAATTTTTCATAATAATAAGTTGAAGTAGCAGTGGTGAAAGTTGGATAATCTGAACTTGGCATAAAAATAATTAATATTATCTTTGTATATGAATTTGAAAATGCCAATGAAAATTAGTAACGATTATGGAATACAACGCTTTACTCACGGTTTCTCAATATCAGCACTATTGACGTTTTGGATAACTTCTTGTTGCAGGCGACAACCCTGGGCACCACAGACTGTTTAGCAATATCCCTCGCTCTGATCTCTAGATGTCAGGAGTACTGCTCCCTCCAAATAAAACTGTCTACAAACATTGTCAAATGTCCCTGGGGAAGCAAAATCCCATGTGTTTGAGAAGCACTTCCTTTCATGTTGATTTCTTTTGCCAGTCCCCCAAAATGCCATTTTTCAGATGTTTAGAGAATAAAAATTAACTATAAATGACATTTGTTAAACTCTAACTCATCCCGTACAACCTACACAGAAGTATGTGCCTCTATTCTGATACTTGGGAATAAAAATGACTGAAAGGATCAATAATAAAGGATTTTTAAAAATTTAATTAAGAAATAGTTTTCTGATACAGCCTATATGAAATATTTTTAAATAAAATCTTATCTTTTTATACATTATTATTGTTAACAGAGATTAATTTTATATTTTCCTGGTAGCTTAAGGTTTGCTGTTTTTAATAAGAGATGTAAAAATTGTGATTTTGTCTATGATATGTTTACATAGGAAAAAGATGCATTCATTGGAGCAAGAAAAGTTTCACCAGAACTGTGTATAAGAAACCTTTAAAAATATCTCTAATATTAATACATGCAACAACTTGGATGAATCTCAAAATGTTTTAGGTTGAGTGAATGTAGGTATTCTCAAGAGATTAAACTCTGTGTGACTCCATTGACATGACATTCTTGAAAAGATAAAACTATAGTGATGAAAACAGCTCAAATTGTTAGGGATAGAAATGCAGGAATGTATGATGACAAAACAATAGCAGAAGGGAATTTGGGGGGTGATGGAACCATTCTGTATCTGGATTGTGATGTGATTAATCCATAAATCTATAAATCTATATGCGTGCTATTTATACACACAAATTTATACATATGTAAAATTTCATAGGACTATATACCAACAAAGTCAATTTCAATGTATGTTAATTTATAAAATAGAATCAAAATAAAAGTTTTCTTAGAATTCTAATTACAATGATGTAAGAAAGGAAAATAATAAATTTCTTTTTCTAGAAAATTCTTTTTTGTTAAATAACAACATATCACAAGCAATGAAAATGTATAAGGAAAAATCAGTAAAAATTCATCATCTAAATTAAAAGGTACTTATATGATAAATAATGGTAGCTAAAGTAGCTTGACTGGTATCATAAGAAAATGATACCAAATTTATTTAAATGACATGCCCCAAATAACACACTCTTCCGAGTTTCAGAATGTGTTGCAGATTGATAGGAAGAAACATCACGTGCACTTGCTGTGAGTTCTCAATGTATATGGTGAAGACCACAGACCTTAAGGAAAGAGGGAGCACCACACAAAGCAGGAGCATATCTTATCCTCCCTTTTTCTTATCCATGGATACCCTAAAGAGTGGGCACACAACTGCCATTCACATTCTCTGCAGTGGTGGGAAATTAGCCAATACCTCACTAATAACAAAATATAAGTGTTTCATACTTAGAGCTAATATCAGCATTACAGAATGCTAACAATCTATGTACATCCATTTCAAAAATGTTTACAAACATCCGTTCTTTTGCTCGCAAACCACATTTGGCATTAGCAAAACTGCACCCTCAAAGTAGAAACTGGAGAATCAATACCTAGATTCCCTGGGTAGGCTCTATTTCTAGATTCTTTCTGGGTGGATCAGAGGTGGATCCCCACACTCTGATTTCAGTTTTTTTCACCTGATGGTTCTGATATTGTGTTTGGTCTAAACATCACAATCAGGAAGTCTTCCTCTGCCTCTCCAAGAATGTATAATCCTCTTAATAAATAATAAAAAAAAGCAACATGGCTTTAATTATTGATGCCAGAATTTTCAACATTTTTAATTAAAATGTTCTGGTGGAACAGCAATTTGTTATAGTCCTTAATAATATTAAATTATGTTTAAAATATTTATTGCTGTTAAAGAAGCCTTCATTGACTCCAAGGTCCTACACTGATCAGTATTTCTTTCTAACTTAAAGAGGGCCTAATATCTTAACTGAAAGAAAAAATATCCAATTCATAAATTGTTTTAGGTTGGAAACATTCAAAGTAGGAATTGTACCACTGAGTTTCACCCTCTTATTAGAGTTTTACTTAATATATCCAAATTTCTGATCATAATTTTGGCTTACAACTAGACAGATGGTACTCAGTTGCCCATTTAATGTTACATTTTCTAATATCACAATACAAAAATAGTTATTATGGGCTGTATATTCATTTTTTTTTGTAGATACTCAGGAAAAATAACTTTCACACTTCCTCTTTTATCATCTACTTCTGCGTAGCCAGAAGGTTGCATGTCACTCCTAACCATCTGTTGATGTATTGCTTGCTAATATAGTTTTGCTTTAATGGAGAATTCTAGATAATATGAAATATTTAATAGCAAGACATGTTCAGTTTTTAAAGAATTAAATTATACTTAAAGACTAAAATGACATGAACCATTATTGACTTTCTTCTTGATGTGTCAGAAGGTCTGTCAGAGTTTTGAAATTCCTTGTAGGTTTTTAAAAAAAGCTTATAAAAATCCCATTCAATAGGAAATGGTCAGAATTAGAAAAGGCAATCTTTATTTCTAGGCCACTGTGTTCACTTTCTCAGGCATAAAAGATTGCATCCTTCTATTAAGACTAAATGAATGCAATAATAAGTTTCACAATGCACCAACTGCCTTTTTAGTAATATGACCTCCAGAATATCCTTTGACTTTTCAGTTCCCATGAATAAAATACATGTGAGTAAATTTCTACCTGTCGTTACCGTGGTGTCCCTATAGATGTTTTGTTTTACTTGGAAAAAGCCTCCACCCCCCTGACAGGACTTGCATTCATGAGTCACATGTCCATTTATAGAAACAAAGTCCTAATTTAATTGATACTTTTGTGGTTCACACTGCTTTTACAGATGTCAAGTTTAATTGTTTGCTGAGTATGCCTTTGTGTTACCAAAGGTTAGATGACAAGTAACTGAAAGGATTTGGTGTTTCCCTTTTTTTCATGGAATTGTATTCAAACTGCTTTGAATAATTTGAATGTTAAATAAATTGATGCTGCTTTTGGTTCTGAAAACTTGCAGAATACTCTATATAAAGCCAAGGTGTATATATATTTATTTTTTTCAAATTATGTGTGAGATTGAAAAATAATCATTTTAAAAGTATGTTCTCTAAAATTAAAAATGAAATATTTGCAAGATCACCGATTTTTAAATCACCTAAGATTATTAAATGTATATCTTGCTATATGTTTGTAAACATACACTTAATCATTACTTTCAGTGTCCCCTTCTCTATAATCAAAATAGTTCCCAAAAGTGAAGATAAGTGTACTTAAGATACCTGGAAACTGTAGTCAGTGAATTTCATCATTCTACTGTAACAGAGTATTTCTCACACCTCTCTTCTCGCCAATTAGGTATTACCACAAAGTTACAAATCCATTCCTACTGCTGCACAGCCAACCAGTGCAAGCATACACCCAGATAATCCTCTTCATTGAAAGTGTTTCATGAGAAATTTAAGTTAAACTTATCGGTCTCAGCTTATACGTATTGACTATGTGATAATTTCTTATTGAACAGATATTTATGAAACAGTTATTTTGTGATTAACTCTATGACAGGCATCAGTGATATGAAGATGAATGAAAACATATATGGGCCCTGCTCTCTGGAGGTTTCCATTAGAAAAGAGAAAAGCCAATACATATAAATGTATAATTATATACTGAGATAACTTATATGAAAAAAATATCTTGCCATAAACCTATAAAACAGAGAAACTTGACTTTGTCTATTTGGTCAGCAAATACTATTATATTGGTTAGGATTAGGCTCGGTTGCTTATGAAAACATCACAACATAAGAATGACATAAATGAGGGAGAATTTTACTGTTCTTTCATAAAAAAAAGTCTATTGGATGTAGGTGGTCCAATGTTATGTATGGAAGCTCCAAGTTGACAAAGCCTATATTCCTTTTCTTTTGTTTCTGCCATTTTGAGTATGCACTAATAGTTCATCCTCAAAGATGTCTATTTGAGCTCCAGCAATCGAGTTTGCATTCCAGCTAGCAGGAAGAAGGAAAGTTTTGCACAACCAGTTACATTAGGTTGTGTGAAACATTACATTAGCAGGTGAACACTTAGTCATATAACCATATCTAGCTGTAAGGGAAGCTGGTGTAGCCACGAGAAGTGTGCCTAATTAAGAATTGGGAGTCCTTCAATAAAGAAGGAAAGAATGGATGTTTGGAAGCAAGTAGCAGTATCTGTCATAATTGTCCTGAGAAAAACGACTTTGGATCTGAGGTTTAAAGGATAGAGAGATGGTAGCCATTTGGAAGGAGGAGGGAAAGGGTGAAGAGCAGTACAGGCAGAGGCATAATTCACACAGCTGCACCAGTCTCCCTTGCAGGTGGACATGGGCTGCTCGTATCCAGAGTACTTTATGTGGGAGAGAAATTAACTTCTCTCTTTTAGTCAATGCTAATTGTGTGATTTTTAAAATATACAATTGAAGCAAATCCTACCTAACAGAACAGCTTTTATTAACCTCTGAGATAAGGCCTACTTCTTCTATTAATATTTTACTACTTTTCTTGAGTCTGGTACGTAATTAATGGTTTCTGTTTTGTTGATTAATAATGGTAGATTTACTCTTACCATGAGTAAAATTATATATACATTATATAATTTCGTTACTCAGGATAATAAAATGCATTACTAGCCAGGCTATTCTCATCTACAGATTTACTTAATAAGAATTCAAATTCTTCCAGTACAAAATGCTATTTTATCCAAGAAAGATAAACATTAGAATATCTTATATCTGCCTTTCATAAAAGCAGTATTCCAACTAACCAGCTTACTATTAATAAAATTAATATTCCTTCACTTAGGAGGAAACTGTGCATTATAGTGAAATACTCCACTTTAAAAATAGTTTTAAGAAGTTGCTTCTTTTATTTTTTCTTCCAAATTTTCTCATTGGACTGGTTATCTCCTGTTTGTAAGGTTCCTATTCTGTGCACAGTGTTAGCAAGTAGACATGACCTTCAATCATGTGTTGTTCCTACTAAGAAAAAGCCACTGGCAAATGCTGCAGAGAATACACGTATTCATTTGCCCACTATAAAATGAGATATGAACATATAAGTGAGCTGCCAAAAGAATCCAAAGAAGAGAAGTTAAGGTATCTGATGACGAGCAATGTATGAGTATATTGTATACATTGCTTAGAAAAGATTTTCAAGAAGAAAGGTCTCTTAATTTGTTTAATGTGAAAGATATTGATGTTCTAAAATTGGAGTATTTATGAAGAGAAAGCATTGAGGTAAAGCGGGGAAAAGATAAATTGGGTGAAGAGAGAGCAGGTCAGTTTGGCTAAGAAGGCTGTATTAGTTGTAAGAAATATATATGCACAAAATAGGTTACCATGAAGTTGCTCAGAATGACAAAATAGTCTTTCAACCTTGGCAATTGTATTAGTTAATACAGCGTAAAAATTACCAAAATGTAGTGGCTTCAAACAATGATTATTAGTAAGTGGCAGAATATATGTTGATCTTTTTCTAAATCTCACACATTTTTAACCATAACATGTTGTCTTTCAGAAAATACTGTTTGCTCTGGGCTGGTCCTGCTCGATATTATAAGTACCTGTATAGAAACTGCTATACCTCTTAAATGAAGCACAAAGTTCAAGAGATGTAGACATTAATTAACACCAATAACTCAGATATCTTGAAACTTTTTTTTCTATAACAGGTAAAATACATTTTAAAACGATGTTGATTTTACAATATTAGAGTAAGATTGCCAATTTTCTTCTCACTGAAGCTAAATTGGAAAAAAAATCTTGAGAAAATTATTATTGAATCTTCAGCCAATCATAAACTAGTGTTTTCTTTATGACTGTTTTAATATCACAATTTTTATAGTTCTTCTTGTGATGTTCAACTTTTATGGAAGCAAAAGTGTCACTCCATAGGCCTTTTTATTGTGATTTAGTGAAGGCATAAAGACAATGACCAAACCCTTAAGGAGGGATTATTGTTGATATTTGAGAATTGTGTAGGCCACGAATAGAACCACATAACACCCCTCTTCAAATGCATACTTATTATTTTAATCAAGCTTTAACTTGGAATCAGAATTTAAAACAGAAACTGGTCACATTTACTATAATGGATAATTTAAAGCTTTTGTTTCATTTTATACAGTTGCTGGGTGACAAATCATTAATTAAGAAGAGATGAACATCATTCTCGACATGGCAATATATTAAGTCTGAGTTTGGAAATTCCTTGACAAACATATGCCCTAAAGGAGGTATAAGCTAAAGGTCATCACTACAGAGGGCTGGTCCACAATTTAATTAGCTTATTTTATTG
>CAUYSK010098600.1:0-41108 GCA_963575035.1 Avahi laniger | reverse complement strand
ACTCAAGATGACATTAGTGATCCTTGCCAGACATCAGACAAAGTTAGTCACCAGACTACAGCCTCTGTGGAAAGTAATAGAGAGATACCTCAAAGAGCTACAAGTAGAACTACCATTTGATCCAGGAATCCCATTACTAGGCATCTACTCAAAGGAACAAAAGACACTCTATAAAAAAGACACCCGCACTCTATAAAAAAGACACCTCGAATGTTCATAGCAGCGCAATTCACGATTGCAAAGATAAGAAAACAACCTAAGAGCCCAATGCCACATTCATAAAATGTGCTATATGTATACCATGGAGTTCTACTTAGCCATAAAAAACAGTGGTGATCTAGCACCTCTTGTATTATCCTGGATAGAGCTGGAGACCATTCTCCTAAGTGAAGTATCACAAGAATGGAAAAACAAGCACCACATGTACTCACCATCAAATTGGTATTAACTGATCAACACTTAAGTGCACATATAGTAATAACATTCACCAGGTGTCAGGCAGATGAGAGCGGGCAGGAGAGGATGGGTATATTCACACCTAATGGGTGTGGTGTGCACCATCTAGGGGATGGACATGCTTGAAGCTCTAACTCAGGTGGGGCAAAGCAATATACGTAACCTAAACATTTGTACCCCCGTAATATGCTGAAATAAAAAAAAAATAAAAAAATCCCCAAACAACAAATGTTGGCATGGATGTGGAGAGATAGGAACACTCATATACTGCCAGTGGGACTGCAAACTGGTACAACCTCTATGGAAAGCAATATGGAGATACCTCAAAGAACTAAAAGTAGAACCACCATTTGATCCAGCAATCCCACTACTAGGTGTTTATCCAAAGGGAAAAAAAGACATCGTGTAATAGAGACATCTGCACTCAAATATTTATAGCAGCACAATTCACAACTGTAAAGATGTGAAAACAACTCAAGTGCCCATGAATACTGGAGTGGATCAATAAAGTGTGGTGTATGTATACCATGGAGTACTACTCAGCCACAAAAACAATGGTGATGCAGCACCTCTTGTATTATCCTGGATAGAGCTGGAGCCCATTCTTCTAAATGAACTATCACAAGAATGGAAAAACAAGCCCCACATGTACTCACTATCAAATTGTTACTAAGCGATCAACACTTAAGTGCACATGTGTAAGTAGCATTCATCGGGTGCCAGGCAGGATTGAGGGGGTAGGAGGGCGTGGGAATATTCATATCTAAAGGTTGCACTACCCACTGTCTGGGCATGGGCACATTCATAGCTGTCACTCAAATGGTGCAAAGGCACCATTTGTAACCTCAACATTTGTACCCCCATAATATTTTGAAATTAAAAAAAATAGAAAAGAAATCATAAAACATGAAAAATGTGGACTTTTTAGAAGTGAGGAAATATGGTAAAGGCACTGACATGATTTAATGAACACCAGTCTAGATTGTGTATGTTGTCTTATAATTTTATTATCTTTGTGACCTAAGTATTAGCCACCTCTGCCATCTCAAGAGTCACCTTTTTCTAAAACTCTTGCAAAAAAGGTTTTGTCTCTCACATTTATTCCCAAGTCAGAAATCTACGAGTAGTCACTTCTCTAAATTTAGTTTCTGCCTGGCCACTCTCAGCAATTCTCCCATCCAGGCCACTGCTTACTGAGCTTGTTACCACATGGGGCTAAAGAACAATGGCCTTTTCTGGTGTGGTGCTGCCCCTCTGCCTGGGCTTCAGTACCACACTGAACATGGAGCAGGCCTTGATCTCCTTACTATTCACCCTTGTACTCCCCAAAACTTTATCACAGAGTTCTGTAGGAATATTGGCCTTTACTGGAGGGTGAAGATTGGAAGTAAATAAGATAATTACATTGAGGGAGGGAGGAATGCAAAACTCTACCCTAAATGGGTCTTTCTGTTGTGAAACAGAAATGCAGAAAAGAACCCCTACCCTAGGGTCCTTTTGGGGCATGCCCCAGCTCCCAGCCTTGCTCTTTCCTATTGAAGTCTATGGTCTTCCCTTCTTAAAGTCCTCCATTTTCAAGGTAGAAATTACTACCTTCTTTTAGGGAAATTCTAGCCCATAATAGGAAACATTGAACATTTACCACATGCCAAGCATTGATCTAAGAATCTAATCAGTACTAACCATTACATATAATCAATTCTGAGATGGCATATTTCACATTTTAACATTTCTCAGATCAATTTTTGTCTTAAAACCATTGGTGTATAGAGTTTAGGGGGTAACTGGTTTTTGTTTGTATTTTAGTGCTACACAAAACAATGGCCTATTTTATGATTGATGGTTTCTTACATTCAATGAAATATGGCAATTTAATACTCATGACAACTTCATCATTTAGGGACTGATTTTTATCAACATTTTATAGATGACATAATTGAGTCTCAGAGATGTTACACGTCAGGGTTGCTTAAGGTCACACAACTAGTCAATGACAGACTTAAATTTAGGCAGCCTGACCCAAGAGCCTGTACCCTTAGCATATAAGCTGCTCCTCCTGGATCAGCACATCTCCTGTGGGTTCCCATTAATTATTAAGGACAGCCTACTCTAATTCATAATGAAGAAGAGAAACATTTTCCAAAGTTTGCAAATCCTACCCAGCTGGCCAACTTACGTCATTAAGCAAAGCAAATGCCAGCATGTTTCTTTTTCCTCTTTCAGACTCTTCCCTAGGTGTGGGTTGCAGGGAGAGGGTTGCCTAGAGGCATAAAAAGTGGGCCCTTTACAGAGCCACCTACCACAAGGATGGCCATACTTTGCCTACATTAAAAGTTGGCAGAGGATATTTTTTCTTTATTTTGGAGGCCTGATCAAACACCGGGGTAGGATGGTCTCCTGCAATCTCTGAGAACGGAGGCTAAATGCAGATTAACCATTTTTCTGTTGTAGCAAAACACCCTGAATTGTGAGCCTGGGGGGAACAACAGGGTGGGGAATTTATTGTTCTTCCAGTTACATATATTTGTGATATTATTCAATGTTCCTTATCAATTATGTATATTTTATCATCTCATTCCTCATTGATCAATGTCAGAACGAAGAAAGTTTGACACAAAAAGCAGTGATTAAATCTCTATCAATATGTTCACCCATCAAGTGAACAAAAACCCAGACTACTTCAAAGTAAGGGTAGAATATCTAAGCTCTATGACCAAAAATTTGAGGGGAATAGTTGTACAATAAGAAAGCATTTGAGTTTGGGAGCAGTTAAATATAAGTTTTCCAAATGCTACAAAATTGCTGTAGCCTTTTTTTTTCTTTTTCTTTTTTTGCTACACAGATCTTTTTGAGGTAGGATTTTAATATCACTAGGCAATAACAACCAAATATAAGAATAAACAATGCTTTACTGACATGAGGATTATGACATTTCATTTCTAATGTGAAGATATTTAAAAAAAGAACATCTCACTGTTCTCATTTTAAAATGTTTCATGATATATGGTATGTTTTATATAAAATGCAAATAAAGGTTGCTTTATCTTGATATATTATGTGCTTTTTGTCAATTAACATAACTTCTCCATTTAAAAATTCAGTAATAAATACCAATTGAGCATGTGAACCCCCCACACACGAAAGCATGCATGGTATCTGTAATTAGCCTACAGAGTTCTTTTAATCTAAACATAGTGGTTACTAAAAGGGATTCATAGTTCTTGAATTGATTTAAAATTAACCTGCCAGCCAGTTCCAAATGAATTTCCATTCCTATAACATGAAAATTGTCCCATGACAAAACTTTCAGCAGGAACAAATTCAGTTCTTCTTGAGTCTATCATTTGCAAAGCACTATGGTGTGTCACTTAGAAAGGGATCTAAATTAGAATTTTTCCCAAAAGCCAAAACCAGGTGTATAAAATATAGCATTTTAAAGTATAATAATGAATTCACCTTGATGCCTGTCCTTGCTTGAACCCATACATTTTACAACTTTGAAGATCACCCTCTTTTTGGTTCTAGCTCACATGCATGCTGTAGCTTTGAAGATCCTCTAGATTAGAAAAAAAAAGTGCCTGTGTATACACATATGCACGCACGCACACACACACACACACATACACACAGACGATAATACCTACATAATACTGGGTTGATAGTTTACTAAACCACAAGAAACATCTATAATTCCCCATAACTATCACATAAATTTAGAAATACCAGATTCATTCTACGTGTCCCATGGATTATTTATATTATGTTCTCTCCCTATCTCCTCCCACTCCCCGTGTCTGTAGATGTATAGAAGGAATCTGATATTTATAAATCTGCGTGGTAGTTGTGGGTTCACTTTGATGCTTCTTGTGGTTTAATAAGCCATTCACATTTTACAGATAAAAATACAGATTCAGTGAGTTATCTGTCCAAAGTTAGACCTAAGATGTATGTATCCTCTTATGTTCAACTCTAAACCCTATACTTTTTACTATAATAAACTTCATGAGTTACCATATGACACTAAAAAATATGCTGAATTAAGAATTGGGCAAAAATCACTCAAATTATTTATTGCTATCTAGGTTTAAGTGAAGACTTTCATCAATGCTGAGAAAACTCTGTCTACATGCACCTCTTCTACTCACTGAATAAAGATGTTGAATCTCAGGCAAATCCCAAAACTACTGAATAAGAAACAAAAATTCACAAGAACCCCAGGTGATATGAACTCACACTAAAGTTTGAGAAACACTTATATATATGCAACTGTTATTCTCCAGTTGCAGCAAGGGACAGATAAGTAACTGAGAACCAATCTGAATCTTTTACAAGGAAAAAAAATGGGGAGAAATACCTAAATACCTTCATATATTCCTTTATTACTTCAGAAGAGATGCTACAATGATCTTCTAAGTTCTATTAGGCCTGATCAAATATATGCCTGAGTTTAAGTAAAAAAAAATTTCAGAAGTAAAATCAAATTATGTTTTAATTCTTACTTTCAAAAATTTAATTATTTTTTAAATTGCTAAATTAAATTGTATATTGTGTACAACATGATGTTTTGAATACATATACATTGTGCAATGTTAAATCCAGCTAATTTGCATTTATTAATAATCTATGCATTACCCTCCATAGTTACCATTTTTGCAGTGAGAATACATAAATCCACTCTTAACATTTTTCAAGAATAAAAAATATAGGCTAAGCATCCATGCTCTGAAAATCCAAAATCGGAAATGCTTCAAAATCTGAAACTTTTTGAGAGGTGAAATGATGACATAAGTGGAAAATTGAACACGTAAGTACATAATGCAAACTTTGTCCCATGTACAAAATTATTAAAAATGTTGTATGAAATTACCTTGAGGCTGTGTGTATAAGGTGTATATGAAACATGCATGAATTTCATGTTTAGACTTGAGTCTCAGCCCAAAGATATCTCATTATGTATATGAAATCATTCCAAAATCTGAAAAAAACCACCCAAAATCTGAAACACTTCTTGCCCCAAGCATTTCAGATATGGGATATTCAACCTGTATCATCATTGACTATAGTCACCATGTTGTAAAATGGATCTTTTTAACTTATTTCTCCTAACTGTAAATATGTATTAATATTATTTAACCACCATCTTTCCAAACCTCCTTTTCCCTTAACCACTCCAGCCTCAGTAACCACTATTCTACTCTCTACTTCTATGAAATCAACATTTTTAGATTATACATTTCAGTCTGATCATGTGGTGTTTGTCTTTTTCTGCCTGGCTTATTTCACTTGACATAATGACCTCCAGGTTCATCCATGTTGTTGCAAATGGTAGCATTTCATTCATTTTTATGGCTTAACAGTATTCCACTGTGTATATGTACCATATTTTCTTTTCCCATTCACCACTGATGGACACTTAGGTTGATTCAATATCTTGGTTATTGCAAATAATGTTGCAATAAACATGGGGGTGAAAGTATCTTTTCGACATACTGATTTATTTTGAATATATACCTAGTAGTGGGATTGCTGGATCACTCAAATTATTTATTGCTATCTAGGTAGTTTTATTTTTAATTTTTTGAGGAAATTTCATCCTGTTTTCCATAATAACTGTACTAATTGATACTTCCACCAACAGTTGTAAGAGTTCCCTTTTCTCCACATCCTCACTTGTTATCTTTTGTTTCTTTGATAATAATCATTGTAACAAGAGTGAAGTGATATGTCACTGTGGTTTAAATTTGCATTTCCTTTATGGTTAATGATGTTGAGCATTTTTTTCATACACTTGTTGGCCATCTATGTGTTTTCATTTTAGAAATGTCTGTTCAAGTACTTTGTTCATTTTTAAATCTGGTTATTTGCTTCCTTGCTGTTGAGTTCCTCATATATTTTGGCTATTAATCCCTTATCAGATGTATGGTATGCAAATATTTTCTCCCATTATGTAGATGTTTTCTTCACTCTCTTGTTTCCTTTGCTGTCCAAAAACTGTTTAGTTTGATGTAATCCCATTTGCCTATATTTGCTTCTGTTGTCTGTCCCTGTGAAGTCACATCCAGAAAATCCTTGCTCAGATCAATGTCATTGAGCTTTCTCGCATGTTTTTTTCTAGTAATTTGATAGATTTAAGTCTTTAATCCATTTTGAATTGATTTTTGTATATGGAGAGAGATAAGGGTCTAATTTCATTTTCTTAACGTAGATATCTAGTTTTCCCAACACCATTTATTGCAGAGAGTGTTCTTTCTTCATTGGATGTTCCTGGTAACTCTCAAAGATCAGTTGGATATAAAATCCTGGATTTATTTCTGGGCTCTCTATTTTATTCCATTGGTCTATGTATCTGTTTTTATGCCAGCATTGTTCTGTTTTGCTTACTATAGCTTTCTAGTATGTTTTGTATGTTTTGAATTCAGGTAGTAGCATGTCTCCAGGTTTCTTCTTTTTGGTCATGATTGCTTTGGCTATTTGGGCTTTTTTTTGTGTGTCTGTGTGGTTCCATACAAATTTAAATTTTTTTTTCTATTTCTGTGAAAAATGTCATTGTATTTTGATAGAGATTACATTGAATCTGTAGATGAGTTTGGGTAGTATTAACATTCTATTTAATAACAATATTATTTCTTCTAACCCATGAACACAAAACATCTATTTATTTGTGTCTTCTTTAATTTCTTTCATCAATGTTTTATAGTTTTGAGTGTAAAATATCTTTCCCTTCCTTGGTTAAATTTATTCCTAAGTATTTTTTGTAGCTATTATAAATGAGATTGGCTTCTTTCTCTTTCAATTAGAACACTATTAGTATATAGAAATTATTCTGATATTTGCATGTTAATTTTGTGTCCTGCAACTTTACTGAATTCATTTATTAGTTCTAACAGTTTTTTGGTGGATTCTTTAGGGTTTTCTATAAGATTATGTCATCTACAAACAAAGAAAATTTAACTTCTTCCTTTCTAATTTGGATTATTTTTCCTTCTTTCTCTTGCCTAACTGCTTAGATTAGGACTTCCAGTACTATGTTGAATAGGAGTGGAGAGAGTGGGCATCATTCTCTTGTTCCAGATCTTAGAGAAAAAGTTTTCAACTTTGCTTTGCTTGGTATAATTCTTTCTCTCTCTTTTTTTTTTTAATTTTTTTTTATTTATTTCAGCATATTATGGGGGTACAGATATTTCTGTTACATATGTTGCCCTTGCCCCCCCTCCCTCCCTAAGTCCGAGTTTCAATTATGTCCATCATTTGGGTGGTGCACATTGCACTCTTTGTGCATGCATATACTTCCTCCCTCCTCCCCCCGCCCAACGTCCAATAGATGTTATTCTTATATGTGCATTTGTGTGTTGATCAGTTAATACCAATTGATGATGAGTACATCTGGTGCTTGTCTTTCCATTCTTGGGATACCTCACTTAGTAGAATGCATTCATTTTACATAAATTTTAACTTAAAAAAACTGAAACAGTGTTTGCTTTTCTGGAAAAGTCTTTATTTCTCCTTTATATGCGAAATTCAGTTTTACAGAATACAAAATTCTAGGCTGGCAGCTATTCTGTTTAAGAAGAGTGAAGATGGGGCACTAATCCCTCTGGCTTATACAGTCTCAGTTGAGAAGTCTGTAGTTAGTCTGACGGGCTTTCCTTTGTTAGTTACTTGATGTTTTCCTCTCACAGCTCACAGGGGTTACTTCTTCATGGTCAATTTAGCTAGTCTGATGACTATGTGCCTTGATGATCGCCTCTTTGCAATGAATCTCCCAGGTGTTCCTTGAGCTTCTTGCACCTGAATGTCTAAAACTCTTGTAAGACTAGGGAAGTTTTGCTCAATTATTCCCTAAAATAGCTTTTCCAACTCTTGTGCATTTTCTTTCACCATCAGGAATGTCTATGAGTCTTATATTTGGCTGTTTTGTGTAATGTCATATTTCTTGTAGGCTTTGTTCATTTCTCTTAATTCTCTGTGTTTTTTATTTTTGACTGACTAATAGGACAGAGTTGTCTTCAAGCTATGAGATTATTTCTTCTGCCTTGTCTAGTCTATTCTTAACATTTTCCACCGTGTTTTATATTTCCTTAAATGAGTTTTTCATTTCTATAAGTTTTAGTTTTTTAATATATCAAACTCTTTAGTTAATTTTTCATTCATTTCCTGAATTGTTTTTCTGGTTTCTTTGAGTTGGTTTTCATTTTCTCTTGGATTTCATTGAGCTTCCTTAAAATCCATATTTGGAATCCTTTATCTGTCATTTCAATATTTTCACTTTGGTTGGTATCCATTTCTAGTGAGCTGGTGTTCCCTTTTGAGGGTGTCTTTTTGCTCTGAGTTTTCATACTTCTGGAGTTCTTTTACTGATTCCTTCTCATCTGGAACAGCTATCACTTTTCATTTTTGGATTTTCTATTTTTAGATCTGGTTTCTTTTTTCCTCACTCATAATGGTGTGACTGTAGCATATGTTGGGTAAGAACCTTTGGCTTTGTTTGTGGGTGCTTTGATGGTGATTTAGGTTCGGGATGGACACCTTGGCATAGATAACCTCAACATGGTGGTTTTCTCAATTGCTAGTTGTTTGTAGGCTGTAGCGATAGTGAGCTATATGTATGGGCATATTCCCTATCTCTCTTTGATGAGGAGGATGGAAACCTTTGTAATCCTTTCTCTTCCCCAGGTCTGTGGTCTTCTTAATAGTGTGAATTGTAATGGCACACTAAATTTAATCTTTGAGAGAGTAGGTGGTGCTTGTGGGTAAGTATCAACCACGCTCTATATGATTGAGTCAGTAAATGCTATAAAAGGCTGTGCTAATTGACCTTCCTGTCAATAGGTCGTCCTTGCCAGAAGGAACAAGCTGCAGTGTTGTTTTTGGGACCTGCGACCTCTCTAGCCCCTCAGGAGAAGCACTTGAATGGCCCAGGCAGTGGGTGAGGCCCTGGAACTGCCAGGTAAGTCCTTATTCTCTACCACAGTAGAGGCAGTTGGGAGAGTAAGGCTTGTCAGGATTGGGTTGGGTGAGCCTGCCTTCAGGCTCCACAAAAGCTGGTAAGGTTACTTCTTGTAGGGGTCAAAGGTCTACTCCCAGGCTTCCACGGATGGGCTGAAGTGGCCCCACCCAGCCAGAAAGTCTGCTTATGGGAGAGGGGTCATCTGAAATTCATCATCTGGCTGTCAGGAGTGGGTTTTGTTCTTCTCCCCATTCCCTTGCTCCATGGATTTTCTCAAGCATCTGCTGGCAGGCAGGAGTTCAAACTAACTGAGCTCCTCAGCAATGGTGCTGCATGCTGGGTGTTTCCCTGTCCAGAATCCTCCCCTGGGCTGACAGTGCAGCTTTCCTCTTGGAGGAGAGGTGCTCCATGAGTGTGCTGTGGCTGTGACCCACGTTGCCCCCTTCTCTCAGTTCTGGCTATGTGGGCTCCCTCACTTTCGGAGGTTAGTTCACAAATCTCCCCTCCGTGCCCCTGAACAACATGGTTGAGTCCTGGGAGTATGGGATCTGGCCTGTGGGCCCATCCCCAGGTCCCTGAAGATCATTCCCTGACTGTTCCAGGGAGATGAATGCTGGTCCTGAGTTGCCTATAGGGTGCTCAAGCAGGTTTGATGTCCTCCTGCTTTGGTGTGTGTCCTGTTCTGATGAGGCTGCCAAGCAAGCAGCACCAGGGAGGATTGTTGAGCAGGGAGCTCACAGTCCAAGAACCCCTTAGTCTGCTGCAGGTCTTTAAGAGGAAAGGTTTGAATTTCACTCTCTGTGTAAGCCTCAGTGTGGTGGGCACATCAACACAGGAAGCAGCTACTCCTCAGGGTCCAGGCTCAATCCTGTCTCTCAGAAGCTACAGGCAGGGAAGGGGAAAGGGAGCAAAGAATCTAAATGAAGGAAAGTTAGCACCCAGGTCATCTCTGTTCCCTTCTCTGGAAGGCAGCCCACCTGGAATGTCCAGGCTCTGGGATCACACAGATTCCCCCAGGACCCACCGGTCCCTGTGACTCCTGCAGTCTGGGCCTGAGTTGGGAAATGTTTGTGTGGGAACAAGCAAGTTCAAAACTAAGGGGCTGAAGCCCTTTGGGGAGGACAAAGACACATGATGGGTATAGAAGTAATATGGCACCTGCCATCTTGGCTCAGGTCTATGGTAATGGGAAGCAACTCTGAGGGCTCTGGCAGCCTGGTGCTTTGTCCTTAAGAAGCTCCCAGTTTACTGGCAGCAGCTGCTTTGGGGCTTCTGGGGGTAAAATGGGTCTCCAACAGCTCAGGAGCCTACTGAATGCTAGAGATGTGAGGGAAGGTGAAAGAAACTGCTCCACCTATGCTTTTTGCTAGACTCCAAGCCTCTTGGGGATTGATTTCTGTTGATATCTTGCTCCTTTTTTCTTTCTTTCTTTTTTTTTTCCATTTACATTTCACAGAACCTTGCTCCTTCTTGTTCTACTCCAATCTTCTTCTTCCTGTGGAATCTCTTGTATGTTCTGGCACTTTTTCCTTGGAATTACACCTGATCCATGATTGTTTGTTTTTTCTTTTTCCTCTGAAGCTTTTCCTTCTTTCTGAGATGATTTGGCAGCTGGTCTCTCTGGGCCACCGTCTTCCCCAATTCCCTTATTTTTAGTTTTAAAAGGAACTGTCAAAGAATTTTCCACAGTAGCTGTGCCATTTTATATTTCCAACAGCAATGTATGAGTGTTTCTCCACATCCTCACTAGCATTTGGTGTTATCACTAATTTTTCATTTTAACCATTCTCATAAGTGTATGTGATACCTCATTGTGGTTTTAATTTGCATTTTTATAAAGGCTAATGATACCAAACATCATTTCATGTGTTTATTTGTCATCTGTATATCCCCTTTGATAAAATGTCTGTGCGTTTTCTAATTGGATGGTTTGTTTTTTAATTTTGAGTTTTGAGAGTTCTTCATATATTCTAGCTACAAGTCTATTGTTGGATACGTGATTTACAAATATTTTCTCTGAGTCCCTAATTTATTTTTTCATCCTCTTAACAGGGTCTTTTGGATAGCAAATATTTTAATTTTTATGAGGTCCAAATTATTTATTTTTTTATGGATCACATTTTTAGTGTTAAGTCTAAGAATTCTGCCTAGTCACAGGTACCAAATATTTTCTCCAGTGTTATTTTTTGTTCTAGAAGTTTTGGAGTTTCATGTTTTACATTTAAGTCTATGATCCATTTTGAGGTAATTTTTGAATATGGATTGAAGTTTAGGTTTAGGTTCTTTTTTTAAAACTATGTATGTTCAATTGCTCCAGGATGACTAATTGAAAAAGATATCTTTCTGTTATTAAATTACTTTTGCTCCTTTGTCAAAAATTAATGGGGCATATTTGTGTGGGTCTATTTCTGGGTTCTTTATTCTGTTCCATTTTTTACGCATCAATTCCTCCACCAATACCACATTATCTTTATTATTATAGCTATATATAAATTCTGTACATAAAGTATCCAGCCAAAATAGAGAAAATAGAGACATTTATTTAAGAGGATACAATATACAAGAAACATTGTACATCGGACAATGATGCCTCAGTCCCCTTCAAAGTAGGCATCTTGGGACCTACACAATTCTCCCAGTGTCTCTTATCCTAACCCATATTTGTTCAACATTCTTAGGTGTTTTACTTGTTGAAGGCCTTCCAGAGTGTGGATCACTTTAAACAGATTCTGGACCATCTTTGAAGCATTTGTGCCACACTTTTATTTGTGCTTCACTCTTGTGTCATTCCTAAAAGCCTTCTGAATCATCTGAATAGTTTTTGCAGAGGAATGTCAAGCTTAATGCAAAATTTGATGCAGATTTTTTGCTCTACTTTCTCAGTCATTTTGATTGCAATGGCCACACAGTACACATGCTCGCTCAATGGCGTCTAACACCCTGCTGACTAGTACAGTGAAGTCATCATTGTTCACGCATGCACGTTACAGTCCACTCTCCCTGGCTACCAGGTTACACTGATGTCACACAAACTGTTCTTGTTGTATTAACAATGGCTAGATATTTTCTGGACAGACCTTGTAGTAAGCCTTAGCACTGGAAAGAGCATTTCCTCCTACTGTCTTCCTTTTCAGAATTGTTCTGCATATTCTAAGTCCTTTCCATGTAAATTTTAAAATAACTTTGTCTAGGTCTACAAAAAAACTTATGAAGATTTTGATGAAAATTGCATTATGTGTACATATTAATTTACAGGGAACTGACATCTTTACTCGGTTGAGTCTTCTGATCTATGAACACAGCATATCTCTTCAAGTATTTAGGCCTTCCTTAATTTATGTTATCAGTGTTTTAAAATTTTTATCAGAAAGATTCTGTATATGTTTTGCTGGATTTATACTTAAGTATTTTATTTTCTTTGGAGCAATTGTAAATAACATTGCATTTTTTATTCCACTAGTTCATTTTCAGTGTATGGAAAAAAATATAGTGGATTTTTGTGTGCCGACCCTTGGGATTTTCTACATAGACAAGCATGTTGTCTGCGAATGGACAAAAGTTTTATTTCTTCCTTTTCAATCTATGTCTTTTATTTCTTTTTTTTGCCTTATTGTAGTGGCTAGAACTTTTTGTATACTATGTTGAATAGCAGTGGTGAGATCAGATATCCTAGCTTTATTTCTTATCTTAGATGGAAAGCATTTGGTCTTTCACCATTAATCTTGATTTTTAAAATTCCTTGCACTGAGGTTTTTAAAAATTTTTTTGAGGATAGGGTGGGGTGATACCTTCTTATCCTTACAAGCGGAGGCCCTTTTTAATTATTTTATTCTTTGGCTGGAAAATCTGATAAAACATTTTAGAACTGTGTGTAAAAGAGAAGGAAATCAGCTGAGTACAATGCCTTTACTCACAAGAAATTGCATTGACTTTGTGTCCACTCTTTTGCTTCTTGGCTTTTTCATGGCTCTTCAAATCCCAGAGTAAGTTCTGGTTAGCAGAAGTTATAGTAAGCCTGACTTCTAAATAAATGGACTGAGTTTAACCATACTATTATGACTTAAAGAGAAGGAGAGGCCTTTATAATCCATGAACTTTTTAAGCAAAAGTGATAATGTTACCTCCATGAATATATAAAACCAAACTGAGAGAAATGGGTTGGGGCAAGAAGGGAAACCAAGTCCTATATGAAGGCAGCACTTAGCCTTCTGCTCCATCCCACTGAGGAAGCACAGTTCTAGTATTGCTAGATTTTTTTCTGTTTCAAAAAAAAAAAAGCCAGAAATCCAGGTTCTTACATGAAATTCCCTGACTTTTAATGTTGGGAACTAATTTATATTTCAGAATAACACTGAGTGGGTCAAATAAACTTGTGTGTGGGACTAATCTTTTCCAGTGGTGGTCAATTTGCAACCTTTGATGCTCAACTGGGTCAGCCGACTGTGCCTCATCATTGCCAGTCATGAAGGTGATGTGTGATTGGTCAAGCAATAATTTTTGCTCTACATCTTATCTGTTTCAAAAGGATCTAATGGTTCATTTGCCCTTGAAATTTTTTTCATGTTATTCATTTATTTTGAAAATCTATCATGTTTTGTTTTAAACAGCTAGAGCTGAGGCAACCTTTAGCCCAGCCCCTTTCTAATGATCATTTGATATCAGGCTATGTGGGATTTGATTGTCTTATATTGCCTGAAAATCAGTGGTATGATTCCTTTGCTAGGTGTGGCAGAGATTCCAGGGAGAGAGACTGACTCTGTGTGTGTGTTTATGTGTGTATGCAATGTTGCGGAAAGAGTGGTATATAGGGCAATACCATGGTGTGGAAAACTTAGTCTAAGGAAGCATCAGGAGGTCCATGAAGTCAAACCTATTTACATATAGTACAACACATTATTTTCCTTTTTCCCCTCTCATTTTTTTTAATGAGTATCCGGTAGAATTTTCCAGAAGCTACATAACATATGATGATGATATTATTGCTCTGATGGCTAATGAAAGGTATATGTGTGTTTTCGTATTTTAAAAATTTGTTTTTTAAAAGAAACTTCTTTGGGGTCCTCAATCATTTTTAAGAGTATAAAGGGATCCTGAGATCAAAGAGTTTGAGGACTGCTGGTCTAGGGCAGGGGTTGTCAATTCTGACTGTACATTGGAATCATCTGGGGAGCTTTAAAATGGTACTGATGCTTGAACCCCACCCCAAACCAATTGAGCCAGATTCTCTGTGAATGGGAAGTCACAAAAGTCACCATCACCATCATTGCCATCACTATCATCATTATCATCACCCTCATCATCACCATCACCATCATCACCATCATCATTATCATCACCCTCATCATCACCACCATCATTCCTATCATTATTATCATCATCATCACTTTCATGTTTATCATTATTGTCACTATCACCATCACTGTCATCAACATCAGGATCACCAGCATCACCATCATCATCATCACCATCACCTTCATCATCATTGATAGTAGAAATGATCATCATTTCATGGTCATCATTTCTACTATCACCATCACTGTTACCATTACCTTTATCATCACCATCACCATCACCATCACCATCATTATCATCACCATGATAAAATATCATCTTGGTCTTCTGCACATGGCTATCCAATTTTCCTAGCATCATTTATTGAATAGGGATTCTTTTCCCCAGTGTATGTTTTTTTTCTGTTTTGTCAAAGATGAGATGGCAATGGTTTTATATCTGGGCTCTCTGTTCTGATATAGAGGTCTATGTCTCTGTTTTTGTGCCAGTACCATGCTGTTTTGGTTACTATAACCTAGAAAACGTTGGAAAAACTCTTCTAGATATTGGCCTAGGCAAAGAATTTATGAAGAAGATCCCAAAAGCAATCACAGCAACAATAAAAGTAACTAAATGGGACCTGATTAATTAAAAAGCTTCTGCACAGCCAAGGACACAATAAATAGAGCAAATAGACAACCTTCAGAATGGGAGAAAATATTTGCATGCTATATACCTGATAAAGGGCTGAACTCAACCAAATCCTCCTCCTTGTTTTTAACCATTTTTAATTGGACCTTTTTTTTTTGTCATTGACTTTTAGGGGTTCTTTATACATTCTATGTGCTAATCTTTTGTCAGTTATATGTGTTACAAAGGTAGGCCACCCTGTCCACCTTGGACAGATGGAGAGAGATTATCAGTATGGCAAACAGATCCCAGGTGAACAAAATCACAGGGGCAGAAGACTGAGAGGAATTCTCAGTTCTAGAAGTAACAATTAGTCTGATTTGTAGTCAGTGGGGTAACCATAGGTTAGTAATGGGAGATACATTTGGAAAGATATGTTTGGTTTATTTTGTGAACTATCTTGAGGAAATCAATTTTAATTAATTAATGCCAGATCTTAGTCTAAGGACTTATGTTATATACATTCTCTAGACATGTTAAAAATAGAAATAGAATGAACAGCAGCACACTTTTATCTGCACCGAAGAAAAATGTGTCTGTCTCTGAAAGGTAGAGTAATGGTTATCAAAGATGTCCACACCCTATTCTTCCCATTCCGAACTTGTGCATGTACTGGTTTACTTGGCAAAAGGGACTTTGCTGATATGGTTTATGTTAAGATCCTTGGGATGAGGAGATTATTATCTAGATAGGCCTAATCTAATCACATGAATTTTTAAAAGCAGAGTATCTTTTCTCCTGGATCAGAGGGCATGTGACCACATGGTCAGAGAGATGAAACATTTCTGGCTTTGAAGATGAAGGAAGGGGACCACAAACTAAAGAATATGGGATTTTCTCCTAGAACTTACAGAAAGAAACTCAGCTCTGTTTACACCTCAATTTTAGCCCAGCGAGACCCATGTTGAACTACTGACCTACAGAATTGTAAGATAATCAATTTGTATTGTTTAAGCCACCAGGTTTGTGGTAATTTGTAACAGCAGCAATAGAAAACTCATATACTACATTACTGGACATACTTGAATTCATGAAAATAAAAACAAAGGCTTTTTGTTTTTGTTTTTGTTTTTTTAAAGCTACCTTAGGAGAAGAAAGAGACTTGAAAAACTTGAAATCCTGTTCCACTTCAAAGGCTTTGGGAGGTGTACGTTTGAACAGTAAAGACATTGAGCTCATATTTTTCCATCTACATATAAAGATACAAGAAAAAAATGTTAAGTATATACTCACACCTTTTATTCTCTGCCAATTAAAAAAATATCTGTAAGGACATTGAGCTCATATTTTTCCATCTACATATAAAGATACACGAAAAAATGTTAAGTACATACCCACACCTTTTATTCTCTGCCAATTAAAAACATATCCATTATGTCTTTCTTTTCTGGTGCCCAAATTTCCTGGATCCCATGGCATCAGTCCCGATGATATTATCTCTGCACCTAACTTTTATTCCACTTTGCTTTCTTGGCTTCCCTCTATGGAAACCATAGCTATTTCTACCCAGCCAGGACACTCCATGTATTTAAATTCATTAATAGCCACTGGAAAAAAAAAACTGTATAGTAGGGATGGAGAAACCTCTTTTATAAAACCTGACTTTTGAGTGTCTCAGGGAAGCTTCCCCTATAGTCAATCTTAATTATGTATATATTTAGAAAGTCATAACTAAACATTCTCAAAAGACAATAAATATATCCTGAGATGAAGTCATTCTACAGAAGAAGGCCTATTTTGCAACAAAGAAGCCACAATTATTTGGGAATAACAACATAATGTAGGCATGTGCCCTACATTTAAGCTATCCCAAATAGACCATATCCTTTCATACTTCTATATCTACCATTTACAACAGTTCCCACTTTTTGTGATGTTCTCAATTAGTCATTCTTTATGAGTTCCACAAATATCTTTTGAGCTCCTACTGTGTGCTAGGCACTGAGCTAAGAACTGGGGACACAAAGATACATAAAACAGAGTCTCATTCCTCAAAAACTCACAGTATAGTGAAGAAGACACATATTAATAAGTTAAAATCCATTGTCTTAAGTACTAAGACATACGATGTTCAAAGCAAAGCAATCACCCAAAAGGTAGGACTGATCAACTTTGCTTGGTGAGCTTTACCACCTCTTGATGAGGTTTGGCTCTGCCACACCACCTCTTACACCAGCCCTCCTCTCCAGTGCTCCTTACTGGCCAGCCAAAGCAAGCCTTGAACACTCTGACGGGGTTTTGGCAGTCATCTGGAACCCTTGATCTCAAATTTCTCCTATTTTGATCCAAATTCTTGTGGCCTCTTTCTCAGCTTTGATTCCTATTTACAGCCCTTCTGCCATCCTTTGGATTAGATAACATTGGGTCTCCTTATCTTTGACTCACTTAGAATTTCCTTAAAGGACTTTATCTTTGACAACTCCCTCTGATTCTTCCCCATTTGGACCCATCCTTGTCAAATCCCTCAGTTCCAGTCTGCTGGATGTCACCAGTCTAGGTGGGGTCTGGTCCCCTAGGGCTAGACACTGAGACATTCACCATGTAGGCTTAGTCTTTCCTGATGGTGAAAGGTCAGATGAATATCTATCTCTTCCATTATGATCAAGGCCCAACCCTAACCAAACCAAGAACTGAAATTTGCAAAAGCACAAAACAGCCTCTCATTAACATTCTATTCTCTGTTCTCCCTCCTCTAAACCTTTAAGCGTGCTCAACTCCCCCTACCCCACAAACAAGCAATTGCTTCTTTGGTCTTCTTTGGTTAAATCCTGTTTACCTTTCTGTTATTATTTTAAGAATTAAATATTTCCTGAAGTACTATTATATATACTGAACGATAGCTTTTTGTTTACACATTTCTCCCTTCCACTGAATTGTGAAATCATTGAAATATTCTGGGTCTTTCGCCTTTGAATTCTCCATGTCCAGCACAGTGTCACAGTATCATGATAGTTTAACTCTTATATCTTCATCTAAAGAAAAGCCAATGGTCTTACCTTTCCCGGTCAAATATCAAAGGATATTCATATTTTTGCTGCTTCTCTGTGAACTTGCTTTCTTCTTTTATTTCTATGGGGTATTCACTAACATCACAAGGCAAAATGAAGTCAGTTGTCTGTGATAATTCAAAGAGCCTTCGCTGCCCCAAATATCCACAATAATGACCATTGAGAGCATGCCAGAGCCTGAAGAAAGATAAGGGAAGGGAGGAGAAAGTAACTGGAAAATTCAGTGGAATTTATTCTGTTCATTAGATCATTTGTATAAGATTTGCTCTGGCCCATCAAGGATTCTAAACTTGAGTCCAAGACTTCCTATTAAATACTGTGGAGCTAATCATAATGCATTAAATACTGTGGAGCTAATCATAATGTAAACATTTTTATCAGTTAGACTCTAATCCACAACCTTTTGGGGAAATATTAATTTGAATCTGTACTTATGATATTCATTTATCAAAGCCAAAAAACAAGAAACAGATTTTCCCCAAAATAACACAGCCCACTAAAGCTAATCAGAACCCACATTGACTGACAGTCTATTAGTTGAACTAGGCCATAGAATGGGCTCTATCTCAGCTATCTACTTTTGGAATCAACATCAAGAGAACTTGTAGGAATAGAGACCTAGCAATGCTTTCATTATTATCATATTCTTCTTAACCTACACTCACAATTGCTACTATTGCAGAAATACCACAATGATTTTTATAACCAAGTTCTGAAGTCAGATGACAAAATAAGTGGCTCTTTATCCACATGCATAATTTTGCCATCAGTGTATTCCAAGAGGTCCCCCTTAATAGCCCATGTGGTTTAAAGTGATACAGAATACCATTAGCAGGCACGTATGCCCTATGTCATGTGAAAAGATAAAATAGTATTTGGAAGATCTTCCTTTTATTTTTTGGTTTCAACTGCAGAGTAGTAAATGATGGAAACAAACAGCATGTATTCTGCTGCAATGACCCAAAAGGAGGACAGGCTAAAGGAACTAAGAGTAGATTCTACAAAGTCCTAGTAGTATTGCATCTCAAAGAGGTAGACCCTGAGGAGGAGGCAGAAACAGAGGTGTCCAGCTGGGACTCCTCATACTTGACAGTGTCCTGAGGACTTAATATGAGCATCTTATATCCCTTATATATATTAATTCTCCAGCACTACAGAAATGTCATGGCCTTGCCAGGGCATTTACCAAAGGGAAATAGACCCTCCTTTTAAATGCAAAAGCTAGAAGAGTGAGGGATTAACTGCAGAACAACTCTAAATTTATTCTGCTTTAGGCCAGGACTGAAGTGATTTTTGGTCTCCTTCTTTCAATGTGTTTCCTGCTACATGTGGAACTCCCCCAAATAACTGATCCTCCCTCTCAGCATCATTTCCTGGGCCTCAGGTATGGATCCTTAGCTACCCTGAGCCTCATTTTTCCTCCCTGAACTTTCATCTTCGACTAATTGTCCTGTGTTCCAAAGTTAAGCCTCCATTATTTTTGTTTCCTATTAAAAATCATAATCTTTTTGACAAAACAAGAGTTAGAATGTTAAAATTGCCTACCTCTTCAGAAAGTGGCAGCTAGTGTTTGCAAAAGGACATGGTTAGTTATGAAAAGAGCCGTATTCTGGAGATAGCTGTTAATAGAGCTAGGCTCTTTGAACTGAGTATCTAGGGAGATTTTCACCCAAAGGAATCATAAAAGTAATTTCTCCATGCCAAGAATAACTGGTTTGAGCAGTGTGATGGTCTGAATGTTTGTGTTTCCCGAAAATTCCTATGTTGAAACCTAATCCCCAATGCAGTGGTATTGAGGTGGAGCCTTTGGGAGTTGTTTAGGTCATGGAAGAAGAGCCCTCATGAATGGAATTTCTTATAAAAGGGGCCTGAGGGAGCTGATTTGCCTCATCTACCATGTAAGGGCACAGCTAGAAGGCATCATTTATGAAGCAGAGAGCACCCCCTAAGCAGACATGAATCTGCTGGTACCTTGGACATTCCAGCCTCCAGAACTGTAAGCAAAAAATGTGTGTTGCTTGTAAGTTAGCCAGTCTAAGGTATTTTGTTATAGAGCCCAAACAGACGAAGATAAGCAGGGAATACTTGCGACAACAGAGGCATGTGCGTGTGTGGTTGGGTGAGTTTGTGTGTGTGTTTCAATCTCCACTTAACACTTCTGCTGCTCGAAATTAAGTTGGAGCAGAGACCAAGGGACTCAGTTCTTAAAAACGTCTCTAATAATGAAATGTCATGTTCTTAATCTTTTCCTACAAATAAAACAGCAGATTTCCTTTCTGATGGAGGAAGTATATCTAGCCATTTGCCTCCAAATAGGACCTTACCCCCCCAGATTCACCTTGAATTCCACATTTCTGTATGTTTTCCTTCATCCTTCCAACATTCTAAATATTTTTTTTTATTTCAGCATAATATGGGGGTACAGATGTTTAGGTTATGTGTGTTGCCCTTGCCCCACCTCCCCACCCTCAGTCCAAGTTTCAAATATGTCCATCCTATTGCGTGGTGCGCATTGCACTCTTTGTGTATGCATATACCCGACCCCTTCTCCCTCCTCCCCCCAGCCCCCAGCCCAGCAACCAAAAGATGTTATTCTTATATATGCACATATGTGTTGATCCGTTAATACCAATTTGATGGTGAGTACATGTGGTGCTTGTTTTTCCATTCTTGGGATACCTCGCTTAGTAGAATGTGTTCCAGCCCTTTTCAGGAGTATATAAGAGGTGCTATATCACCATTGTTTCTTAAAGCTGAATGGTACTCCATGGTATACATATACCACAGTTTATTAATCCACTCATATATTGATGGACACTTGGATTGTTTCCACATCTTTGCAATTGTGAATTGTGCTGCTATAAACATTCGGGTGCAGGTGTCTTTCTTATACAGTATTATTTGTTCTGTTGGGGAGATGCCCAGTAATGGGACTGCTGGATCAAATGGAATTCTACTTGTATCTCTTTAAGATATCTCCATATTGCTTTCCACAGAGGTTGCACTAATTTGCAGTCCCACCAGCAGTGTATGAGTATTCCTACTTTTTGATGGAGTTATTTGTTTCCTGTTGAATAGAAATGGTGACAGTGGGCATCTTTGTCTTGCTCCAGTTCATAGGGGAAATACTTTCAACTTTTACCATTCAGTGTGATGTTGGCTGTGGGATTGTCATATATGGCTTGTATTATTTTGAGGTATGTTCCTTCTATGCCTAGTTTGTTGAGGGTTTTTGTATCATAACAGGGTGCTAGATTTTATCAAATGTTTTTTCTGGATCTATCGAGATGATCTTTTTGTGTGTGTCTTTTCCTAGCTATGGCATCAGGGTGAAACTGGCTTCATACAATGACTTAGGGAGGATTCGCTCCTTCTTGCTGTTATAGAATAGTTTCAGTGGGATGGGTGCCAGTTTATCTTTATAAGTCTGGCAGAATTCAGCTGTGAATATGTCCCTTCCTGGGCTTTTTTGTTATTGGGAGATTTTTCATTACTGTTTCAGTCTCACTACTTGTTATTGATGTGTTCAGGATTTATATTTATTGCTGATTCAAGCTTGGGAGGTTGTGTGTTGTCAAAAATTTATCCATTTCCTCTAAATTTTCTAGTTTGTGTGCATAGCAGTGTTGTGAGTAGTCTTAGATGACATTTTGTATTTCTGTGTTATCAGTTTTAATGTCTCCTTTCATGCTTCTGATTGAGCTTATTTGAATCCTTCCTCTTCTATTTCTAGTTATTCTAGCTAGTGGCCTATCAATTTATCTTTTCAAAGAATCAACTTTTTGCTTCATTGATCTTTTGTATTTTTTTTTAATTTCCGTTTTGTTTAGTTCTGCTCTGATTTTGTTATTTCTTTTATTCTGCTAACTTTGGGTTTGGTTTGTTCTTCTTTTTCTAGTTCCTTGAGGTGTAACATTATTAATTTGGGATCTTTCTGTCTTTTTGATGTGGGCATTTAAGGCTATGAACTTCCCTCATAGCACTGCTTTTAGTGTATCCCAGAGATTTTGGAATCTTGCGTCACCTTTATCATCTAGTTGGAGAAATTTATTCATTTCTATCTTGATTTTATCATTGATTCATGGATCATTCAGCAGCAGGTTGCTTTATTTCCATGTATTTGTGCAGTTTGGATAGTTCCTCTTGGAATATATTTCTAGTGTTATTCCACTGTGGTCTAAGACACATGGTATGATTTTGATTTCTCTGAATTTGCTGAAACGTGTTTTGTGTGCTAACATATGATCTATCTTGGAAAGTGTCCCATGTGCTGATGAGAACAATGTATGTTCTGCAGTTTGGGGGTAAATGTCTGTTAGGTCCTCTTTTTCAAGAGTCCTGTCTAAGTCCCATGTTTCATTTTTGATTTTCTGTCTCAATGATCTGTCCAGTTTTGTCAGTGGATTGTTGAAATCTGTGGCTATTATGATGTTGCTGTTTATTTCCTTGCTTACATCTAGTAGAATTTGTTTATAAATCTGGGAGTGCTTTTGTTAGGTGTATATATATATATATATATATATATATATATATATATTTAAGATGGTCATATCTTCTTATTGAATTGCTCCCTTTGTCATTATAAAATGACCATCTTTGTCTTTTTTTATTTTACCATTATTGATTTGAAGTTTATTTTATCTGATACAAGAATAGGCACTCCTTCTCACTTTTGGTTACCATTTGCATGGAATATTTTTTCCACCCCTTTGCCTTGAGTCTATGAGAATCTTTGTGAGCTGAATGAGTTTCTTGGGGACAGCATATATTAAGGTTGTGGGCTTTCTTTTATCCATTTAGCCAATCTGTTTCTTTCAAGTGGAGAGTCAAAATCATTTACATTCAATGTTAGTGTTGACATTTGAGATACTGTTCTGGTCATGATGATTGTTACCTAGTTGCTTTGTTCTCTCCCTTGTGTTACTGTTTTATAAAAGCTATGAGTTTTAACTTTCAGATGTTTTTACACCGGTGGATATCAATTGTTCTGTTTCATGTATAGAGCACTTGTAAGCACTTCTTGTAAAGTAGATCTAGTGTTGACAAATTCCTTTAGTGTTTCCTTGTCTGGGAAAAACTTTATTTCTCCCCCATTTGTGAAACTTGGTTTTGCAGGATACAAGATTCTTGGCTTGTAGTTATTTTGTTTAAGAAGACTAAAAATGGGACCATAATCCCTTCTGGCTTGTAAGGTTTCTGCTGAGAAGTCTGCCATGAGTCTGATGGGTTTTCATTTGTAAGTTACTTGATGCTTCCATCTTGCTGCTTGTAGGATTTTCTCCTTCACTTTGACTTTGGCCAGACTGATGACTATGTGCTGTTGTGATATACTATTTGCCTTGAATCTTCTGGTTGTTCATTGACTTTCTTATATCTGGGTGTCTAAATCTCTAGCAATGCCAGGGAAGTTTTCCTCCAATATTCTCTCAAATAGATTTTTCATGCTTTTGGCTTTTTCTTCTTCTCTCTCAGGGATATGTATGATTCTTTTATTTGTTCAGTTTACATAATCCCATATTTCTTGGAGACATTTTTCACTTTTCTTGATTCTTTTTTATTCATTTTATACTGACTGGATTAATTTGAAAGCCTTGTCATCACGCTCTGAAATTCTTATGCTTGGTCTAGTCTGTAGTTAAAACTTTCCACTGTATTTTGATATTCCCTGAATGTATCTTTCATTTTCAAAAATTCTCTTATTTTTTTTATATTATCTATCTCTTTAGTGAATTTTTCATTCATGTCCTGAATTATTTTTTGATTTCTTTGTTTTGGTTTTCAACTTTCTTGTCAATCCCTTTGGTCTTACTTGTGATCCATACTCTGAATTCCATATCTGACATTTCAACAATTTCCTTTTGGTTAAAGTCCATTGCTGGGGAGCTAGTGTGATCCTTTAGGGGTGTTAAAACAGCCTGTTTTTTATGTTTCCAGAGTTCTTATGCTGGTTCCTTCTTATCTGGAACCTCTTCTCTCAGCTCAAAACAGGTGGCTTTAGGGTATATCTGTTCTTTGCTGGGAAACCTGTTGCTCAGTGAATTGAAGGAGAGGTGCCTGGATGGGGAGCTTGAGTCCTACTCCAGAGGATTGACCAGGCAGGAGAGGGGCAGATGCACTGTGAGCTTGTAACACTGCTGCTCTCCGGCATTTCCTTGTTCACCTGTGGTTGTCACAGGCACACCACCTGTGATTGATGTGCAGTGGATGTACAGAGGTTGGTTTCCAGCGAGTATACAGGGGACAATCGGCGTGCAACACCCTGGGAATTCTATGGGTGGTAGTGCTACCCAGGTGGCAGTGGTGGGAGGTGGGGGCTACAGGTTCATGCTCCACTCAGGTCCCACAGCAGCTATGGCTGAGTGGAGCCACCCAGGTGGTGGCAGTGGGAGTTGGGTCCCTGAGCACCTGTTCTGCTGGGGTTCCCCAGTGACAGTGGGGACACACAGCACCCATCCACAGGGCATGCAACAGGGATCAGCCTCCTCACTCCCACCCAGGCTCAGCAAGGGCAATGGGGAGGCAGCAGCAACAGATCTGACCTCTGAGCAGATGCAGAATTCTGGGTTTAGGACTTCACAATGGCATCAGACACAATGCTTGGGTTTCAGGAACCAGTAGAATCCCACTGTGCCTTCTCTCCAGAGCAGTGCTGCTACACAGTCTCCAGTCAGCTCCCTGTATCAGACCAGAGGCCTGCTGCAGTGGAGAGGTCCTCCTGCAGCTCTGATTGCAACGTTCATGGGGGAAGTGTGGAACCCTGGGGTTATCTCCTCTGTCCCTTCCCCACCTGTGAGTGCCTTCCCTGGGTACCTCCAATCCTGTCAACTGGGTCACCCTACTTCCCTCTCCTTCACTTTGGGTGCCTCTGATTGCCTTTCTGTTGATTCCCAATGCTCTCTCCTAGATGATCAATCTGAATGTGAACATCTACTTGTCACTTTCAATCCTCTTCATAAGGGCAGTGTGTGCAGGCTGCTTGTAGCATGCTACCTTGGCTCCTCTCCACTCAGTTTTGTTGATTTTTTTCTTTGTTTTTCTAGTCTCCATTTCATTTATCTCTGCTCTAATCTTTATTATTTTCTTTTTCTGCTAGCTTTAGTTTTAGTTCTTCTTTTTCTAATTTCTTGAGGTGTAAAGCTAGGTTGTTGATTTGTAATCTCTTTTTTATGAACATCTCTGTTAGCATTACTTTCACTGTATTTCATAAGATGGTATTTTCTGTTTTTGTTTTCATTTGTCTCAAGATCTTTTGTAATTTCCCTTGTGACTACTTCTTTGACTTATTGGTTGGTTGAGGTATTGTTTAATTTCCACATATTTATGGATTTTACAGTTTTCCTTCTGCTATTGATTTCTACTTTCATTCCATTGTGATCATAAAAGATACTTTGTATAATTTCAATCTTTTTGAATTTGTTAAGACATTTCATAGTCTAACATGTGGTCTATCCTGTAGAATATCCTGGAACCATAGTACAATTGAGAAGAATGTGTATTCTGCTACTGTTGGGTGAAGTATTCTGTATATGTCTGTTATGTTCAATTGGTCTATAGTGTTGTTAAGTCCTTTGTTTCCTATTGATCTTCTGTCTGGTTGTTCTATCCATTATTGAAAGTGAGGTATTGATGTTTTCTACTTTTATTGTGCTGCTGTCTATTTCTCCTTTCAATTCTCTCAAGGGTTGCCTCATATATTTAGAAGCTCTGAGGTTTGATACATAAATATTTATAATTGCTATATCTTCTTGGTGAATTGACACTTTTTATTATTATATAATATTTTTCTTTGTCTCTTGTAATGATTTTTATTAAACTCTATTTTGTATCATATTAGGATAGCGACCCCTACCCTCTTTTAATTACCATTTACATCAGAGCCCTTATTTTTATCCCCCCACATTGTTACTTCCTTCCTTCTGCCCCTTCAGTGCTTCTCTCTTATAGAGTGAGAGAGGGAGCTTTGGGTTCCTTCTAGAAGTTAGATATGGGCTACTAAGATGTTTTATCATTTCTTTTGTACATCCAGTGGACTAATGAGCAAGGCCTATGGTCATCCAGCGGTGTGACTGGCCCCCTGAGGGAAGGAAATCTGTAGAATATCAGAGAGTCTTGCCTATATATTCATGAGAACCAATTTTCTAAACTTCCCACTGTAACTAACCACCTGGAACCAATGAGATGGTGCTTCAGCTACTCAAAGTCTTTTCTAAGGGTCTCTGATATTGCTTATCACGAAATGTAGTAAGGCTTAAAGGACTCCTGACCCTTTCAGCCTCCTTCTCATCTTTTGCTACAAGTGCCCTGTGACCTTGAAATCTAGAGTTAGCCGTGATCAAGGCTAGTGGAGATCTTTGAAGTCTTTCTTGTGAGACTAGGAAAGGGAATGTATAAAATGAGGATTCTAGCTCCATATGTGAACAATTTCTCTGAAAGTCAGGTCCTCTGAACACCCTGTCTTCAGAGTGAGCTTTGTTGCCCATATCTGAGTGCCTGGCTTCTAAGGTTGTTCTTGAGCATTCTACCAAGTGAGATCCTTCAAAGTGATCTTTGGGAGCACTTCCTGTATGAAAGATCATTCACTAGCTAGGGCAATGGTAGTAGAACTAGTTGCTACTGCTAAGACTCTACTAATTATACACATTCACTTGCATCTCTTCATATCTCAGCCAATTTTAATTCTCACTGACTTCCATCCTTTGCAGAGCAGCATCTTCCCATAATTGCAAATATTCAAGTTTACTGTAGCTGGTTCTGTGCCTATAAGTCTTTGATAGAAATAAGTTTAATAATAGTGTTTTGTGTGAAAGTAGAGAACTGAATGACATCAAATAATCATGAGGCATCTAGCTGATTAATGGGCCAATTGTCCTGAAGGTCATCTGATCTGAGCTTGGCTAGAAAACATCAAAACGTGGGTTTTTACCCAAAGGAACAGCTGCTCTTTTAGAGCTTTCGTTTTATCCCAGAATAAGAGATGACAATCACGTTTTTGACTCACAGATGGGCTACACCTTTAACTGGGACTTGCGTCATCTTTTCTTTGTGATTCCCAAAAGGTCAGCTGATCTTTAATACATATAACTTGATTTTTCCCTCTTTGTGGGATTTCCAAATGTTCAGTCTCCAAGTGCTCTCATTCTTACTCTAAGCAATTTCTATAAAACTTGGTCTTTCAATATACAACTCAGAGTACATAAAGTGTAGGACTTATTTATCTTCCTGTGTATAAGCCCCTGGTTTCCCTCTTGGCTTTTCTATGTCATTTATTTTGTTTCCTTCCTTTGGGGAGGGATGGGGGAGTCCCAGTGTTTCTTGTTGGGAGGAAAGAAAGCCCTCAAAAACACTGTGTCCCTAAGAAGAAACTATTGGTTAGCTTACCACGAGAGACAAGCAAAAGACATTATCAGAAAATAAAAATGTCTTTGATAGATTTCAATGTGGTAGTCCCCATTTCAGTGAGTTTACAGTAGTGTATGGAGGTTTCTGTCGTTGTTGTTTTTCAATTATTTTCTTTCCTTTCCTTTTTTGGTAAGAGGAAACTATAGCTTTGGCTTTGCTAAAGCAAGTATTCAGGACAGGTAAGAAAGGTTAAGAAATTTCCTTACCAATGCTTCCTATTCTGAGCGCACTACTGATCTTGACCTTGAGTCTAGCCAATGGACTCTCTAATAGGGATTTGGTATTCCCAGGAGGCCTTCTGTGTCTTTACTTTTGCTAGTTTCTTGGTTGAACCTCTTCCATGGATCCTCTGACCCCCTCACACACTGGAGTCAGTACTTCTGAGAGACTCCCCAGGCTTTACTTTCAAGCTATAAAGTTTTCTGTTAAATGTCGTGGCATCACACATAGGAGTGGTGGTCTTCATGTGTGTCTTCTGAAATTAATACTTTTTATTGCGGTTTTTTAGTTATGAAAATAGTTTCTTCTTTTGTTTAAAAGTATCTTCTTTGTTTCACCAACAGCATCTAATGTGATAGAGCAAGGTGAACCCCTGTATGCCCTAAAAATTTAAAAGACTTTCTCATAAATGTCAACCTATTCTTTAATCTTCAAGTGACAGTGCACTCTACCTACCAGATCAGGCCAAGGGACCCTCCGCAGGGCAGACTTGGCACTCTTGGGCTTTTTAATTTCAAGTACAAGAATAACTGGAAGGGCTCAATGTGGTAGATGTTCCTTTTATTCATTCTTTCCCTTTTTGGTAAAGGGAAGTATTTCTTTTCTGTAAAATAGAGAGAATAGCACTATGTAGTTAGCTAGAGCAAGTGTGTAGCGTGTATTACTGAAGTCTAGAGATTTCCTCAGGGAAGGCTGCATATTCTGAAGACTTAAATGTTTTAATCTAAGTATTCTCATATTAAACATCTCATACCCTTGTACCTTCACCTGAGGTCTAGCCAGCGAATCCTCTACACAGGGAGCTTGCCTTCCCAGGAGGCTCTCTGTATTTTGGCTTTTTAATTGACTGGAAGCCAGACCTTTGGCTGGTCTCTTGCTTGTACCACCACAAGAATAAATATTCCTGACAGATCACACAGGCCTCACTCCATTACCCACCTAAGCTGTAAAGTTTTATTCCAAGTATCCTGGCACCACACAAAGGAATGGTGGCCTTCAGGTGTTTTCCCACAGAGATAGCAATAGTTACTACATTTTTCAAGTTTGATACTTTTTTTAAACTTCTGTTTCAACAGCAGGATCTCAGTTATGTGGTTGGCCAAGGTGAAACGTTGCTGTCCTAAAAGTTTCTCTCTTGCAAATGTCTACCTCTGTTTCTGGACAGTTCTCCCCTCTGAGCAGACATGCGGACTAATACACAAGTCCTAGATAGTGTACGAGGAATCATGGCTGCAGCTTGTCAATGGAGATGCTAAGAAGAGGCATGCCTGAGGCCTGGGCTACATTTCATGTGAGTTGAAGGCCAAGGTCAGTTCGAAGCACACAGAAATTCAGCGACATTTTGTACTGGCTTTCCTCACTTCTCCACCAACCCAGGAAGTCAAAAGAAGCCCCTAACCCCCATTAAAGGGTAGAAGATCAGATTCCTTGTCTTGAGCACAGGCTGAAAGGAGCCTGAAAAGGAGACCTGGAGATTTCTAGGGCAACACTGGCTGGTAAGAAAACTGCTAAGTCTCTGGTGGGTAAGTGACAAGATTCCAAGATGCTGGCAGAATGTGACATATGTGTCGTCAGTCAGGAGAATCGATTCTGTACAGAGGGTAGGAAAAGGCAATGGAACTCATGACTTTTCATGTTGAGAATAAGAGAGAGTTAGTATGTTACTGTGACATAATAAAAAATATATATTCGACCTCTGCCCCTGGTTCCTGGCACATAGCTTCTAAAACATTTGAAATTGTCCAATTGATAAGAGCATCTTTTGTATGCTAATCAGATCTGGGGGACCCTAGAGATAGCTTCAATATGGGGGCTCATCACCATAAAGACCAAGGCATAATGGGAAGGAGAGAGGAACTGAAGGTCGAGCTGATCACCAATGGCCAATGATTTAATCAATCATGCCTCCATAATGAAGCCTCCATAGAAACCCAGAGGGACAGGGTTTGGAAAGCTTCCTGGCTGCTGAACACTTGGAAGCTCCATGCCTCTTGTCCTATACCTCATCCTATGCATCTCTTCCATCTGGCTGCTCATCTGTATCCTTTGTGATATCCTTTATAATAAATGGGTAAAAGTAAATAAAGCATTCCCTGAGTTCTTGTGAGCAGCTCTAGTAAATTAATTGAACCCGAGGAAGGAGTCATGGGAACTCCGATTTATAGCCAGTTGGTCAAAAGAATATGTGACAACCTATTACTTGTGATTGACAGGGAGCAATCTATGGGACTGAGCCCTCAACCTGTGGGATCTGACACTACCTCCAGGTAGCTAGTTTCATAATTGAGTTAAATTGTAGGAAACCAAATTGGTGTCCACTGGAGAATTGCTTGGTGTGTGGGAAAACACTCCCACACCTCCCCCATCTGGTCATAGAAGTGTTTTGTGCTGTATTGAGTGAGTATGTGAGAGTAGGAAAAACACTTTGTGAGACAGCCAGAAAAGACACTGCAGGATCCATTTGGGGAAGCCCCTGTTGGTTCTCTTCCCCCTCTGACTGAGGAACATAGGCAGTAGATACATAGAAATATTCTTGATTTTATTCACACATACCAGGCCTAACTTCCTGGCAGAGTGTAGTGGGGGTCTGAGGAAGAATGATATTTGAAAAGTGTAGGAGAAGAAAATCCTCAGGGGAATGGAGCCCAAGAGGCAATGAGAGAAGGCAAAATTGTCACACATCATGCTAGGAGACCCATGTGCTCCCCATCAGCTCTGTGTGGGGAACGTAGTGATGCTGACTGACACCCGTTCCAAGTCCTCCTAAACCACTTGAGCCATAAATACAATGCCCTGGCACCACACTACACCCAAGACTTGTGGGCTTTGTGTGTTATCATCCTTCTAAGTGACACCTGCTACTTTCTAGAGCCTTTTTGGATGTTTTAAAGTATACCTTTAGATGCTTTCTTCTTTTTGTATCTTGCGTTTCTTTTATATTTGTTTCTGGTGTTTGCTTTTTCTCCCCTTTGCAGTTAGATGGGGCTGTGATTGCTCAGAGTGAACTGGGTACAACTGCCCCTCAGGCCAGGCCAAGTTGACCTTACTCTGGGCAGCCTTCTCTCTCTTGGGCTTGCCTATTGCTAGCACCCTCTTGTGACCTGTGCTCCCTATGAACAAAAACAAGAACTCCCCGAGTCTCTAGAAATTAAAATAGTCAAATGAAGGAATCAATGATTGATAGTTCTGGATATGACAGAGCCCTGTTTTTTTTTTGACATGTACTTTTGTTTTGTTTTCCTTCCTTGATGAAAGGAAAGAATTTGTATCTCTTAATGGAAGACAACACCTTGTAGTTAGCTAGAGAAAACATGGATGTATATTCTGTCCCTTTTATTATCAGAATCCACGATACCCCTGACCATGGTTCTAGCCAATGGACTCCCTATGCAGGGAGCTTGCCTTTCCAAAAGGCCCTTGGTGTTTGGCTTTGTGATTCACCAGAAGCCAGTTTCTTAACTGACCTTCTTTCTTGCACCTCATGTACCACTACAGGAATCAGTGTCCCTGTTGGACCCACCAAGCCTCCTTCCTTGAGCCACTTAAAGCATAAATTCTTATGTTAAATACTATGGTGCTAAAGAAAAGTGCAGTGGTTCTCAAGCATTATTCATCAAAGGAATACTTCTTGGTCTTCACTTTTGGAAATTTGTGGGTTTTTTCTTCTTCTGTTTAAACAAGAGCACCTTCAGTCCTGTGACCAGCCAAGGTAAAAACCTGGGGGGTCATCACATCAGCTTGGAGACTCCCTCTTCAATGTCTTGAAGTTCTGGAATAAACTGACAATAACTTTCTCTCCCCAGAGTGAGGTTAAACAGGGCCTCTAGCTGACAGCCTTCTCTTATCCATCTTCTGTCTCTTGCTTTCTGGCTGAATCTTTCTTTCAGCCTTGCTCCAAAACACACACACACACACACACACACACACACACACACACACACACACACGGTGACCTCAAGAAATTTGTAAAAGTCCCTCTTATGCATGCAGGTATATAAGACTGAAGGAACTACATATGAGAGCCCATTCGAGTTTTTTTCCTATGTGAGGAGAGTGTATTGGAGGATATTGTTTTTTTTCATTGTAAGTTCATTTTTCTTTGTTGCCTCTTTAGAAACGTCCTTTTTCATATCTCCATGTTCTATAATCTCAAAAATCAACACATGCTGCCCTATTGGGTCTGACAAAGCTGACCCTCTTCTGTCTTAGGCTCTTCTTACTCTTTCTCTTCTCAATATCAGACTTTTGCTTCAAGATTTTCCCAAAAATATTTAAAAAGTAGAAACCTGTCTTTAAGGAACAAAAATTCGTTAAGATGCAGGTGTAAATGACTGATAAGTTTAAATGTCATAACCCCAAAATTGTTTCCCTCTGCTTCCCCTTTTTCAAAATGTGTTTTATTTCCTTTTTAAACAAATGGTTGATTTTTTTTCTAATTTTCCTCTTTAGAGATACTTTCAAACAAAAAGATATTGTTAGCCTTCTGGGACAGGCAGAGGTGACCCTCCCTTAGGAGTTATAAATGATGAGGATGCCACCCTGTGATAGCCACTTAGCCTTTTTCTTATTTTCTTCCTTTAATAATAATGAAAAGAATTCCCACCTTATATTTTAAAAATCACTTTGCAGTTAATTATGAAAACATCCATTTACAGGTGGAGAGATTTCCTCACCAATGGCTTCAAATTTTATGGCCTTTAATATTTTAATCTGAAAACACTGCTTCCCTAAACCATGAGTTAAACCAATGGACCCTCTTAACTGGAAGCTTGCCTTTGCAGAAGGCAGTTTGTATTTCAGCTTTCTATTCACAAAAAGCAAGCATTTTGCCTTACCCTTTTCCTTACCCACTCCCATCCACAACTATAATATTTGTACTCCTTACTAGCCCCACCCCCACCCAACCAGCAGCTTCCAGAAAGCCACTCAAGCCATAAATCTTCTATGTCTTCTAACCATACCTAAGAGTGATGGCCTTCCTGAATTATTATCCATCAAAGAGATACTTTTTCTTGAACTCTTTCATTTTCTAAACTTTTATAATTTATGATTGTTTTCCTTTTATATTTAAACAATAGCCTCTAAGTTATGTGGTCAACCAAGGTGAATCCATGTGGGTCTTGAAAGCCAGAGATGACTTCAGCAACATCTATCTGCTATGTAGTATTTAAATAATGGCTTTTTTTTAAAAAAAGGTCTTTGGATATATTTTTGTTTTCTCCTTCTATTTCATCAATATCCCATTAAATCATGTGGTCTGCCAAGGTGATATGCTGTGGCTTCTGAGAGCTTGAAGGTGCACTCACCAACATTTACCTGTTCTAAACTCTTTAAATAACAATGCATCTACCCCTGAGTCAGACCAACTGACCTTCATCTGGACAACCTTTACACTCCTAAGCTTCCTACTTATGAGACATCTACCATAGAGGTAATAAAAATTTCCTCAGCAAACTTTCTAAGTCAATCACATAGAAGTATAATGGCTGGAAGGGCTCAAGGTAGTAGCCCACCATTTCATTTATCCCTACCCTATTTCAGTGAGAGGAAAGAATTGGTTTCTTTTAACAAAACATAGCAGCATGTTGTGGTTAGATAGTAAAAGCAGGAGTTTTAGAGATTTCTTGACTGATCGATACGTATTGGTCAGCCACAAATGTTTTAGACCTAGTAATCTTGATTCCCTAAATTTGATTCTAGCCAATGAACCAGCCAACAGGAATCCGGCATTCCCAGGCCCCTTGCATTGTTTGTGTCATTAGAGACCAGTATTGCTTCCATTCTCTCCTCCTTTCCTTGCACCCCACCCACCATCACAGGAATTAATATTTTCAACTGACACCACAGGCCTCCTTCTGTGAGCTACTTGAAACATGAAGTCTAATGTCAACTATCCAGGTACCAAAAAAGACTGTGGTGGACTTCATGTATTATCCAGGTTAGTCAGAGGTGAGAGCTAAGGGCTCTCTCAGATCCTTGCTGAGTATGTTTCCTTGAAAATATCAACACAATTTTTTAAAAAACTTTAGCTAGACTGACCAAGAAAGACAGAGGACTGAAATTACTAAATCAGAAATGAAAGAGTGACATTACTAACACCTTTATAGAAATAAAAAGGATTATAAGGTTATACTATAAACAATTATATGCCCACAAATTAGTAACCTAATAATAGATGGAAAAGACAAATTCCTAGTAAGATAAAAACTACCAAGACTGACTTGAGAAGAAATAGAAAATCAGAATGTAACTATAAAAAGTAAAGAAATTAAGTTAGTAATAAAAATAATAAAGCCCAGGACTAGTTTCCCTGGTGAATTCTACCAAGTGTTTAAAGAAGAATTAGTAACATTTCCTCAATAACCACTTTCAAAAACAATAGAAGAGGAGAAAACACCTACCAACTCATTCTATGAGACCAGCATTACACTGATACTAAAACCAGAAAAAAATGACAAAAATGACAAGAACAGAAAACTAAAGACTAATATTCCTTATGAATATACATACAGAACCCTAAACAAAATACAAGCAAACTGAATCTAGCACTATTTAAAAAAAGGATTATATACCATGACCAGGTAGGATTTATCCCAGAAACGCAATATGTGTATCCATATTAGAACATTATGTTGTACACTTTACATAAATATAATTTTATTTAAAAAATAAATAAAAAGAAAAGAAAACTCTCCCAACGTGGTCATTCTATAACAGAAAACATCCATAACAACACTTCTCATACCATTCAGAAGTAGAATGCAGAGATTTGCCTTTGGGGTTCCACTGTTTTAAGAGGGACTGATCATTTATCCTGCTATGATGGTTAAATGATGAAGAACAGAATGCATCTATTTTACTGAATGTTAGTGGAAAGTACTTCTGTGTATTTGTTACCTGAAAAAATATCTTCAAATCATAGAAAGATTCCAAATAGTCCACCACAGAAAGTGTTATAGGTGCCTTGGATACAAAAATCTATGATAACTCATTATGCTTATGAAGATCCACTCCAACTAGACTTCATTCAATATATTGTGAAATCACAGAGGAAAAGGACAATTGATCCAGCTGGTACCTCTGTAGTTAAATGATTCCAACTCAAGATATCTCAGTATCGTCTTCATCGAACCTGGACTTCCACAGGATTACACCCCATCAATTCTCGCCTGTGGAATTCAGAGTCTAGCACCTGTGGAAAAAAACACAATTGAAAATAATTTATCATCAAGACCTTGGCCTTTCCCCGGGTACTATTATCATTAGCACATGTGTGGCACCTGAAGGCAGCTCTGGTGTGGGTCTTCCCAAATTAATGGTACTCAAAGCGCTCCCTTGAGACCCTGGAATTTTGCTTCCTCTGGTCTTGCTCCTACAATTGAGGAGGCTGTCTAAGAGAGGATCAGTCAGCTTATCCCAAGGACTACATTGAAAGATAAAACATTTAGTAACAACACAAAATTTTTAAATCAAAATATTATAGCACAGGTAGACATTGGTTAGGTAATCTGCACCCTGGCTGACCACACAACTTCAGGTGGTGCAAGAGAAAAGGAAAGTCTACAAAAATAAAAAAGTAATTGTGATGCTCACCATTTAATGGAGGAAATATATCTCTTCAAACTGCTCTCGGAGTGGTGTTTCAGACACTGCTGTTTTCTTGCAAAACTTCAGAAATTAGGAGTATTGTGACATATATTCACACCAGTCATTGTATCTTACTTGGAATTCTCTTCTTACCCATAAGGTCTATCCAGATATTTCAACCCTTTTAATTCCCATGCTTTCTATGAAATTGTGTTTCAGGGCATCCCAAAGTGGAACTGAGAGTGGCCTCTTTGTCATAAGTAATACAGCCCTCTAGTATGTAATATAGTCCACAGTAGTAACGAGCTACTCTCAAAGCGGTCTATTGCCTTGCAGGTTCCAAAGTGCTAATCTCCTGCCCTTCTTTACCTATTCCTAGCAAGATATTTTTTTTTCTCTGAGCCATAGGAGCTGTTGCTTTTTCTCCTGGAATTCTATGCTAACAACTGATTTACTGACGCTAGCTGGTGACTACATCAATGTGAGAAACTTAGGCACATAGCCTTGGTTTGTTCTATTATACAATAACTCAAATGCCCCCTTATTTTACTGTCCTCATTACTTCCCCTGGGGATGGTCCCACAGTGCTATCAATCCCAGATCACATTAAGCCCACCCGTATTTCAGGACGCTAGAGATAACCCTCTCCAGACTTGGAAGGGGAATGTTCCTAAGACAACAGGTAGGAGTTAGGAAAGGACATGCACTTTTGCTATGCCTAGGGGGAGGATTGACATTTTATGGTGAAGATTTACAGACTTATACATGGGCCTTTTTGTCACAATTTCAGTTAAATTCCCAAAGCTGAAGATAGTAAGAGTTGAACTACCTCTTCACACACACACCACATACACATTCTAAAAAAATCATCAAGCAGCTGCTAGACACCCACTCTAAGGCTTTCTAACAGATATTTAAACTGCTCCTGTGAACCTCACTGCACCCGCACCCCAGCTGAGCTACATGGGAGAAATGTTGAATTAAATTAATTCATAGGGGTAGTGAGTGGTGGGGGAGATTTTTTTTTTTTCTACAGTCTGGATATTGCCCTGGGCTAAGAGATAGGGGAAATGGAAAGAAAAAGGTATGTGGATAACAAAAGCATAAACCCTGCATCCTGATACTTAGCAGTGTGGATAGTGAAGTCTCATGATCCCAGAAAGTAAATGGCTATGGGTATATGTCTAAGATATGATCACAAGGAACCTCATACTGGTGCCCAAATGTGGAATAGAAACAATGGAAAGACTACCATGTCCTAAGCAGGCAGTGAACAACAGCTCTCTGATGGGTCCTATGAGTCACCAAATAGGGGCAACTGATGTGAACTGATAGACAAAAAGCAGATGTCTCCACCTTTCTCTCTCCGGAATGCCTTGGTATCACGTAAAACCTTATTGGAAGGAGTGTCAATTACTTGGACTGATTAGTGGGTGGATGTAGACTTTAATAAAGACAACAACATTTTTATCTGGGGCAATAAGGAAGAAAAAAATATAGCAGGGGATTCAGGCACAATTTAGCATTAACAGGAGAACTAGTGGGGCTGGGAAGGATATTATACTAGGGTCTCAGGATTCTTCTGGGGGAGAATTATATGAGAAGAATCAAGGTGAACACATTGATTTGATGGAAATAGACCAGTGTTTGAAGTCAGAGAGGAGGTAGACTTTAAGTATAGCATGATATGTATCATCAGATAGAATTTTAGTCCAGGCCTCAAGAAACTTTGAATTTGTTAACAAGGAGGCTGCAGTAAACAGAGTAAATATCCATATGACACTGAAAGCCAAATAATCAGCAGCATTGGTGCCAACAGCTTTGGCAGTAATATGATGCATTACCTTTGATGCAGGATCAGTTCTCTAAGTGCAGGTATCTGTAGCATTGTTTCAAAGAGAGATTCATCATCTGTAATGTTGGCTTGGTCCAACAAAGAGTTTAGACATTGTTGTTCTCTGTGAAAGCATAAGTATCCCGAAGCCATCTGTACAAAACAAAAACAAAAGACATCTGTAAGTAGATAAAGACAGAGATTGGCTGAAATACTTTAGAAGGAGATTGTTGCAAGGAGTACAAGCTGGATAAATTAGTCAAGAAGCTCACATTAAGGTCTTATTTTGAGCTGAGCATGGTGGTGCATGCCTATAGTCCCAACGACTTGGGAGGCTGAGGTGAAGGATCACTGGAGCCCAGGAGTTCAAGACCAACCTGAGCAACATAGTGAGACCCCATCTCAAAAAAAAAAAAAATGAAATGCCCTGGCTGATCCCCAGTGCAAGGATGACAAAATGGCTACTGACTGGGCATAAGGAAGAGGATCAAGAAAGAATGTACTTTATAGTAACAGGAGGAGCAAAGAGTAGGTGGTTAGACATAGTAAAACTTTGTTCTAAATTTGACTGTAGAATTCCTTCAGATTTATGGATGGGATTTATTGTGTATATAGCTCCCCAACTCCCACCCCATCTCCATCCCCAGTATTCATGGCAAGACCATGTAGAGATAATTTTTTTTCTGGAATAACCATTAGTATCTTAATTTTGTACATTGTCCTTATTTAACAGGGACATAGAGGAAAGTGGTAAAGAAAGTCAATCAATAAGAATCAATGTGGTCAGATATGGTGATATCAGAGCAAAGGAATATTGGGAAACTTATAGGAGAGTAATAAAAGATTTGAAAAAGGGGCACTTTTACAACTCCTATGAGGAAAGAAGAGACCAATAAAACCATATGCTTTTTTTAACATTATGATTTTGTCTATTATTATCTTAAGTGTAAATGTAGAAAAACTGAAGGAGTCTAACTTCAGAAGGAGAGTCTGTGGACAAAGATCAACTTTCTTCATTGCTTAAATGGATAGTACCTTCAGTTCCACAGGCTTAAAATTTAGCAGAAATAATATTGTTGAGACATCTGAAACCTGCCAACACTACCAACATGACTGATAAAAGAGTTTCCAATTAAAGGACCTTCACTCCCAGGCACTGTTTTCATGGATGTTATTGCTGCATTGGCTGATGACACATAAATATGGAATTTTTTGTCAAATTAAAAATTGGGACAGATGGTCTATCAAGATTTTCTTTTCTGATTTTTTAATGAAAATTTTTACCAATGAATAAAAACTAAACCATATTTAGTCATACATTTACATTTTTAAAATAAAATAGTAAAATATTAGAGCTACTTTAGAAATACCTGCATTTTTTTTACTTATTTGTATAATTAATATGTTGATAATTATTCAGCTGTACTTCAACTAGCACCCAAGAATCCTTTGCCCTTCCGTGCTATAGAAAGTTGGCTCCACTACAAATGTATGCCATTTAATCTCAATTCAGCCTTCAATACTACTTGGCAATTCCTTATTCATCCCTGTGTTGATGCCCTTCAGCAGCTGTTCAAAACTGTTTTATTTTTCATAGGCTCTCAATCCTCAAAGGAGAAAAATTAAAGGAAGGAAACAGAACAATTTCAAAAAAGCATGATTCATGAAAACTTCCCTGAAGTTGTATTTAAAGCTGCATATTAAAAAAAGGAAAGTAACCTAGCCAAATGAACCAATATAGAGACATATTCTAGTAAAATTACTGGACTTTTTAAGAGGAAAAAATTCATTAAAAGGATCAAAATAATTAATAAAAGAGAGAAAACTGGATTATTGTCAGACTTTGACAATAAATTTTTATGTCAGAAGAAAATGGAATAGCATATTTAACACACTCAAGGAAAGAAAATGTGAGCCAAAGATTTTATACTCAGCCTGATTTTCAAGTAAAAAGGCCACAGACAAATTTATCAATATGTGAGAACTAAAGAATTATTGTTCCTACAAGTCTTTCCTTATTTAGAGAATAAGCTTCTAATAACCAAAACATCAAGAGAAACATTATCAACCTAAAAAATTGATGGCATTGATCATTAATGGCAGCTAATGTCACAGAAAAGAGAGGCAGCATTATGTACCTTCAAACAGAACACACCACCTCCAATGAAGCCACAAGAAAAAAAAACCAACCCAAATTTGACCCAGCCTGCAGAGCCAATTACCGATTTACAAAATGTGCAGGACAAAGCAACATATTAAACTGCAACAAAAGATGCTATCAAGCAAAATCAAGACTACAAGAAACGTTTAAAGGACAAAAGGCACCCTTTCTTCAACAAATAAATTACAAGGAAAAAATTATAAATGAAGAAAGTCTCTTGAGCAAGAGAGACTTATGGAGAGATGAAACATAACTAAACTAGTGCTTAAGCATGAACATTTAGGTGATAAAATTATAAAGAAAATAAACAAGTGATTACCATGAAGGTCAGGACTTTGATTACTTTTGAAAAGAGGAAAGGGGTTGTAATTAGGATTTTACTGATGGCAAGGTTCTATTTTTTAACCTAGCTATGGTTACAAAGATGTTGTTTTGCTTTAAAGAGTTTCCTATATCTGTTAGATTTTACAATAAAACTTATTTTTAAAATGCTATATGTTTTTCCATGTTGGTTACCTTTTAATTTTACAGCAGTGAGACATTAATGTCCAGCTCAAATACACATGATTTTATAGCAGGGACACAGCAGAGCAGGTCTAGAATGGTCTAGTTGCTTAGGAAATAAAGGAAAACTCAGGGATTATTCAGAATTCTGCAGAAAAGAGAGGAAGAGGGAAAAAGAGGAGAGAAAAAGAGAGAGAGAAAGAGAGAGAGAGAGAAGAAATTATAAACACATTGCTTTTTGTCTACTAGAAGTCTCATATTAAAAAAAGGAAAGTAACCTAGCCAAATGAACCAATATAGAGACATATTCTAGTAAAATTACTGGACTTTTTTATTTCTTCTAAATCATGTATGGCTTAACAAAGGGATGTGTTCTGAGAAATGCATTGTTAGGCCATTTCATTGTGCAAACATCGTGGAGGGCACTTACACAAAGCTAGATGGGATACCCTACTACACACCTAGGCTACAAACCTGTACAGCATGTTACTATACTGAATATTTGTAGGCGATTTTAACACAATGGTAAGCACTGTACTTTTATATGACTGGCAGTGCTGTAGGTTTTTTTCACACCAACATCACCACGAACACATGAGTAATACATTATGATATGACATTATCGTGGCTACAACATCACTAGGTGATAGGAAATTTTCAGCTTCATTATAATATTGTGGGATCACCGAGGTTTTTTTTCTTTTTTTATTTCAGAATTTTACAGAGGTACACACGTTTCGGTTACATAATTTGTTTTTATACAGTTTGAGTGAAAGTTATAAGTGTGCCCTTCAGCCAGTTAGTGTGCATTGTGCCTGTTAGATGTGAATTTACCCATCCCCTCCTCCCCCTCCCACCTACTTGATTTCCAATGAGTTTTACTTCCGTATGTGCATGTAAGTGTTGATCGATTAGTTCCAATTTAGTATTGAGTACATGTGGTGTTTGTTTTTCCATTTAAGGTATAGCGGTAACAGAGGAAGTATGCTCAAATACTTATCCATACTTCTGTGGAAAATAAAGAAAACAGAA